>SJJU01004599.1:0-25106 GCA_012932125.1 Conopomorpha cramerella | reverse complement strand
ATGTGTGTATTCCTCTCCTTGCTATATTTGGACTTAAGAGTCTCCCACAGAAAGGGGATAAAAGGCAGGTAAGATCACTTGACACAGCAAATTCAAATGACCCAATTCCTGTACTACGCATTTCAGGTTTGTCCCTACAAAAGGTACTGCTAAGCTACCTCTAGTGGGTTTGTGCCTGATCCGTTTGAAGTATAATAAATACAGATTAAACTCTTTCAGACACCAAAGAGGTAGAGAGCTTTAAGGGCTAGGTTAGTCATCTTTATAATACAAGCTGTCCCCCCAATACCCCGTGTATTGGGGGAAATACAACTGGTAGATGCATAAAAAATAGATAGTAGCCAATTCTCAGACCTACTCGTATAAAATTTACGCGTATAAAATTTGGTAAATTCGGTAAAATCATCGTTCGTAATATTCTTAGCTCCTTATTATGATAAATGTGCTCCAAGGTTCCTTTAGATCCTGAGGCTCTGTCCACCCCCTTTTTGGAGATTACGAACTGACTGTGCGATATTGATTCAGATTTTTTTATCTGTATGAACAAGCGTTTGATCACCATCCTGCCTGATGTTAAGCAGCGATGCGGTCTGCGATGGAGCACACTTGTTCAGTAGGTGCCTATTCACCCCAGTGACTTGAAGACCCTCAGACTGTACTGCGCAGGAAACACAGACTCCGGCAAGTCATTCCACATCCTGGCGGTTCGCACTATGAAAGTAAACGCTAACCGTTTGGTTCGCGTAAATGGTAAATCCACCTGGTATGGATGACGTTTTGCCGTTTTCCTGGTTGTCCTATTGTAAAAGCGCGATGGGGGTATTAGGTTATGCAACTCCGTAGCACGTTACTATAGTACCCTAGGGATGGTTAGATATCCTATACCCCTCCTTAAATAATCCTCAATATTACCAGTAAATACGTATTTAGTGAGGAAATTCTGTATTTCAGCGATAAAACGGTTTTATTATGCGGTGTTTTCGGCAACATAAAGAGCGAATTTCATGGAGGGGTGAGGATTATGTGTGTTTTGTGTAAATTTATGACGATATTTCTTAAGTCGGTCGGTGAAAAGGTGTTTCCGACACTATGGAAAATATTACAGTATATTTTGTACGGCTAAATGTTACATGAAAATAAGTAAAAAAAAAATACACTTCACGCCTTTAATCCCAAAGAGGGGTAGGCAGAGGCACTTGCTAAAGCAAGTACCCACGGTTCACCGAGCGTATTTAACCCAACGTGACAGGGGGTGAGCCCATCGCCGTTATAGGGTTCACACACCTTGTGGTGTGCGGGTTTCATCACGATGTTGTCCTTCACCGTACGAGCGTTGCGTTGCGTACATAGGCTCTGAAAAAGAGTCCCATTGGTACACGTCCAGAGCCGGACTCGAACCCGGGACCTCCCGGTTACAAGTCAAGGGTCCGACCAACTGGACCACAGACGCTCTACTAAGGATTCTTTTCACAATAACAAATTATTGTGTAGGAAATGAATGTACTTTGTAATTTGTAAACACGTATTCAATTTTAAAATAATATATATTGCGTTTTGAAAATTAAAATGACAGGGCAGGGACTTTCTTGTCAGGTTTTCTCCCCTTTACTTCCAAACTTTTGTCATTTTCCAAATGTTGTCCTTGAAATTACAACAATGTATGATTGTTGATGACATTTTATTTTATGAATAATTAAATTTCTATAAAGTGAGCTGAAAACACAACATTTGGTTATAAGTCAAGTGAGTAAACAAAATAATAATTCACATTTCACAACTGACAACGGAAAGTAGTTTCTTTTGTCAGATACTTTCGTGATTTGTACTGTGACTTGACTTTGTATTATTAGTAGTATATTCTAGGTGCCTGTAGCATTTAATGGCACAAATATTTTTTGTTTCAAATTTGTTTTGATTTGACTGACGCGATGAAGAACTTTATGTTACACAACGTTAAATCAAAAACGTTGGCTACACTCGAGAAAATCACTCGACACATGATATCAAATAACTTCCCCCAATAAACCCTATGTCAAAGGCGAAAAAAAATGGCACCTCGTCAAACAATCAGCTGATCGCCACTTTTTATGAAAAGGTTATTTGTTTTTCCTTTTTTGCATAGAGTTCGTTGGGGAGAATCGTTTGGTATCATTGGCTGAGTGACTTTTCAGTTTCGCTAACATTTTTAATTTGACCTTGTATATTTACCTACCTTCCAGTGGCGTGCACTGGCTTTTACTACAAGGTAGGAAGGAATCTTCAAGGATTGACACCTATGTATAGGTAACTTGCCTTTACGAAATATAGGTATATATAAATAACCCACAAAACACAGGACTTCAGTTCGCCTATGTCGTGAGTGCAACAAAAAATATCTAGCAATAACTCTATTATTAGGTCGGGAAGCTACAATACTAAGGTAGGCGGTGTCTTTTTGCCTATTATGGTGTGCACGTCACTGCTACCTACCTACTGGTAATAGTAGCAGATAAAAGGTTACAAGGCATAGAGCCATGTTCTTTGAAAATAATCTAGCGATTCCAACGCCATCGGTGGCGGGTTTTGGAACTAAAGCCCGATAAATCCCCATTACAACACTCACACTGATATATCTACTGCAGCGACACACACTGTGCTGTGACGTGTTCACACAAAGTAATATTTTGCGTGCGAGGTAGTAGAATGTTTTCCTTGTGTCATTACTCATTGAACTATCAGTAAAATATTCCCAGATGCAGCATGGTGCAGTTTACAGCTTCAGTCACTTTGCTCGCACAGATGTCATGTCACACTCTGAACTAAATCAGTAGAAAAATATAGGTTCGCGAATCTCTAGATAGTCACTGGGGCCATGACACCAAAAAACTTTACTTCTCTTTTTTTTGTTTTTTAATGTAGGTTTGCGGGTATATCCTTGGGGGTGACTTTCTTAAGTGTCGCTAACATGTTTAATTTGACCGTGTATACTAAGTCCTTTTAATCCTGAAAATGGACACAAACATAATTTTCAACAAATTATTTAAGTATTTAATTTTAAACCTAGGCTACACCAAATGCGTTCAGCTCACGTCCGCCGTGGCGTGCACGGTGCGTGCAGGGCCTTAACCGTACACTACGCGTAAATGGACTCCGAAAAATTGTCTCAGAAATGTTGTAGAATTGACTTTTATAAAGAGCTTACACACAAAATATTAAATTTAAGAATTCATAATAGACTTTTAGTGGAATAAATAAGGTCATATTGAAAATATTCATAATCATCGAGCGTATCTAATTCAACGTGATAGAGGATGGGCCTATCGTCTTCATAGCAATCACACACGTAAAAGCGTTTCGGAAAGAGGTACATTAGTACCTAATAGCAATAGTAGTAGTTATTGTGAGCAAATAGACCTCTGGGCCAAAATAAAAAAAGTGTATCCCAGCAAACTTACAACGTCCTTTTTTACAATACCTTAGTAAAAGTTATTCATTTTCAGGCCATGAACGTTTCTAAGACCATTTCTAGCTGTTCACTTACGCAACTTAGCCGGCCTCGAACACACAACATCCGATCGCGAGTCGACGCACCCGTTCTGTATTATAAAAAAATGTAATGAATTACTCGAACGAGACAGCCTCCAAATGCGAAAAAATCCTGAACGAATTGATGTGTTGATATTTAATTTATTAATTGTAGGTATATGCGTATTTCCTTTATAGCCCTTTCACATAAATTTATAGATAGGTACCTACCTACATAAAATGAACAACAAGCTAATGTTCAAAACATAATCACTACATAGTGTGGTATGTGGTATGGTATACATTGTAGCATAAGCATATTTAGTACATAAGTTGTCATATAATAATCCGTTAGTCGAAGCCGAACCTCCGTATTTTATTGACGCCTAACGCCACACATCACAACAGTATAAAATAAAGTCGTCTCCCGCTGCCGGTCCCTATGTATGCTTAGATGTTTAAGTGTGCGCAACGGATATTAATGCCGTTTTTTTAGTAGATAAAGTGATTCTTGAGGAAGCTTTACATGTGCAATATATTCATATAATATGAGAGAAACACTTTTAGGAAAGGTGTAACTGCAGAGATGACGAATGATAGAGATGAATGGCGAAAAGAAACGTGTTGCGCCGACCCCACCTAGTGTGGGATAAGGGCAGGAAAATGATGATAAGAGAAACACTTTTAATAATAATTTATATTTGCAAAACAACGTTTGCCAGGTCAGCTTATTTTAAAGCTTATCTTTTTGCTCAAAAACATCAAACTCCTATCTTTTACTTTTAGCAACTGCGTCGAAACGTCAAGTAAAATAACAAAGGTAAGCTCGAGCTTGTCTTTGATTATATTCGCGCCTATTTACCCGGTGAACAATATTGAGTTAGCAAAAAAAAGTCCAAGTAACGAAAACATTCATTTAAATTAGTTTTTAGGAATTTTACTCATTTTCATTTAATTATAAAATTAAAGTATGTCACTTTACTTTAATTTTTATGTAATTTGACAGGACTAATATAATTTAAGTATACTTACAAGGCGTTCATCAACGGGCCTTTTATCAGAGCCTAAGTATACTCTACGCAACGCTCTCTACGACGTGGAAAAATTACTTTCCCAGCATACTGTAAGTTGTGTGAATCCAATAACGGCGGTACATTGCTGGCTATCGTATCACTGTTTAATTAAACGCTTATCAACATTATTGATATATTTTTACCGGGTACCCATATATCGACGCGAATATACGCGTTAGATATATGCACATCTATCAATACCATGTGCTTCGAAACAACACCCACTTTTAGGGCCTCGGTTGTTCCGCAACTTTAGTGTACGCGCGTGCATACTTTTATACGGCGCGTGTAGTAATGCCCTAACTCAATGAAGATGATAAAGATGGCACTTCGAGACAAGATTACACCTGCATTCTAAGGGCCTTACTAATTATGGCGGAATTGCTATTTCGAAGATACACAAAGTTCAACTTAACTTGTCAGTTGTATGTCAAATACGGCATACCCAGTTCAAGCAGACCTGTAATAACCGTTGTATACGTGACAACGCGTTTATTGGTAAGGGGGTAAGGGTACAGGTCGCGATACGTCTTAGGACGACCTTTAACACAACGGCTGGGCACTTCGTCTTTCATCTTTCGTTAATTCGCTCTGTATAATCCGATCAAGTGAAACAAATTAGCAGTAAAGTTTTTATTTGTGTAACTCAATCACGCCAAAACTACTGAGGTAACTAAGATTTCAATGAAATTCTCTGTGAGCCTGTCTTAAATTATATTAATTTGGGAACAACTAATGTATATACGTACGTGTTTTATTTTTACACAAAAGATTCCTTAGAGACGGCAATTGTCGCGGGTACAAGCCAATAACGATATTTTGGCGCGTGACTACTGAATGTGATTCCTCACCACCTTTGTATTTGTTTCTGGTGCTAATTTATGCTTGTATTATGATAAAGCCGTATGGTGACGACGAATAGAGTGTATTCTATTATGTGTCACCACCGCAACCCAACGTTTCCCGTAAGAGGGGACCGAGGGAACTCTCCAGAGGACGGGCAGCAGCGCTCTCTGTGAGTTGAAACATAACACCACTGCGATTGCCAACCCGCCTGATAAACGTGGCGGTTATTGGCATTTCTCCCCAAATTATCATGGAAATTACTGGGGCTGATCTACATGACAGCATCATCATCAGACACATTACGCCCGCTGATGGATAAAGGCCTCCCCCAATAATTGCCACGATAAATAAATAAATAATAATAAATAATAAATTTTATTTCCAGAACACATTTACATTGTACAGACTGAATAGGTTCCAGGTAGGTATACAGATAGTAGTAATAAATTAAATTAAAAATGCTATACAAATGATATGAGTTCTCTACCTCCTAAAAAGGGCAGAGCCCTGTAGTCTAGGATAGGTAGTTTGCTCATCCCAAATGATTTGTCAAATAAATATACAATTTTAGTAAGTGCTTACCTAATTTGTTAGGTTTTAAGAAAGTAGATAAAAACGGTTAATTATGCATGTTTGTGAGTGTATGTGTATTTGGGGCTAATACCAATAATCGCTTGGCAGACGGGTTGGCTATCGTAGTGGTGTTGTGTTTTAACTCACAGATCGCTGCTGCCCGTCCTCTGGACAGTTTCCGCGGTCGTCTCTTACGAATCCCGCGACGGGAAAGGTTGGGCTGGGGTGGTGGGTGACACATGTATTCTATTCGCCATCACCACACGACTAATATATGAAAAATATAATGTATATAAATAATAAAATAATCATGGAATCACTGAGGGATGGCCACGTTCAGCAGTGGATGTCATGTGGCTGATGATGATTCATCAAAAAAGGAATCACAGATAATTCAATCATTTTTTAAGGAAACGCGCACTGACATGATATTAAAAGAGGTAAGCTGAATTCTTATCTTTGGTAAATGTTCGCACTATAATACCCGTTTTAAACTTTTAATATCAGAATAATTCAGTTCCAAACTTTTTAGCCACATTTCGAAATATACTTATCGCACTGAATTCTGTGGGATGACAGTATCATGATGACGACGTTGATGAATGTCAAATTTCCTATTAAATAAGTTTATCAGCGCTATGATTGGCGGATTAGAATAAAAATGTTAAGCCAATCACAGAGTGGACATTATAACGTGTAGGTAATTGATAGTTCAGTAAATTTTGTCTAGTGTTAAACAGAATTAAAATTTGTACAGAAGAAACCCCATTTTTGTTTAATAGATTTTTTACCGTAACACTATTTTATACCTAATAGGGCAGGTACACTTTAAGTGACCCCAAACTAGGATTTCCTGTGCTAGATACTGAAATACTTTCCTGAGTGTTTCTTAAATACATGTCAATATACATATACAATAGAAACACAAAACACCCAGATACACACAACATAATATAATTAGTGCGAAAGCATTATGTTCGAGGCGGGAATCGAACCCGCGTCATCATCCTATAGACAGGTTCCCGGAGTACTAGTTTATCCCGGTCATAATAATAATAAATATAGTGAACGTTTACACATAGGTACATGTATTTACATCCCATTCCCCTATGTAGAATAAGTCATATTAATTATAATCATCTGCAAAGATTAAGAGCCTTCCCCCCACTCAAGGGAATATTAAATGAGTTTATATCTCGACATACATATGTATTAAAAATGTTATTACAAATATCTTATGTTATTTTCCACCGTAAACTCCCAAGGGGTTGGTACAGCTTATTGGATTATCTTTACTGCGATTTGGTATTATTGCATTTTTCTGTCATATTTTATTATGTTCATGAAAAAGCACAAACAACAAGCTCTGATCACAGATCAAACATAAACATGTCTGGACGCATTGTTGTTCTTTGCTTTATTGGATGATAAATATTCATTGGAGGTCATGGAATATACACGATTCGTATTACGTCAAGTGGGATCAATAGCGTCCATATTCTACTAGCGTTTTATCCCAAAGACAGAGACAATTGCTAAGCAAATACTAACGATTCACAAAGCATATTTAACCTAACGTGACAGGGGGTGAGTCCATCGCCGTTATAAGATTCACACACATTGTGGTGTGATGGTTTCATCACGATGTTGTCCTTCACCGTACGAGCATTGCGTTGCGTATAAAGGCTTAGAAAAAAGAGTCCCGTTGGTACATGTCGCTTTGTAGTTGGACTCGAGACCGCGACCTCCCGATTGCAAGTTAAGTATCCGACCAACTGGACCACAGATGCTTTTATCTTTTTCATTTAGCTTATGGAACTAATGCCGGGGTGGTCCTCATCCGACCTTTATCGACGTTAAGCAAGCTAAGGTAATATAAGTACTTACTTACTACCCTATTATTAATGGCGAAACATCTATTCCGATGCAATGAAATGAAATGTGTTTATTACATCGTCAAAACTACTGTTACATACAGATATAACTTAGTGTAACACAGAGCTTGAAGAAAATCATTTATGATTTTAAAAATTAAATAAAATTTTCCCGGACGAATTAATTTATTTTACTGATCAGAGGAACCGATATAAACAGGCATATTTTCAAATTGTCAGGGTTTACATATAAATAATTAACATAATATATGACTTAATTAATACTAATTTAACAAATGCTTGATGCCCGGATGGCTGATGAAAAGCTTATGGATTATGATATACCAAGCTTACCTATAGCCAGGAGTAATTTATGGAACATGCAACTGTATGTCAAATACGGAATATCCAGTTCCAGTTAGACCCGCACCCGCACCATGAGGCTTTATAATCATAATTATCTCTGTGTGACAGGAATAGCGCTATATGAGTGGTATAACACTGTCACTGTTACACAGCGTAAACAATACCTATTACTTTAAGGCCACATGGTACAGGGCCTGTCAACATCTTTGCCTAAGTGACATCGTGTTTGTGTATCAAGTTAGTAAGTATAGGATGTAATGTAACCTATGGATTCATAGCGGCACCTTCGTAACTTCTGTCCATTTGGTCTCTACACCGTCTCTTGTCTTCTTGTTTTCTCTCAAGTCTATGTTGGCCACCTTGAACTCGCATTCAACTGGTAAAGCCAACAGGGGTCGAAGTCTTTTATTACTGGTAGATCGCTCTGGCATCGCAGCGGCAAACGATGTTCATTGCTGATTTCGTTACTTTAATTTCAGTGTCGTATTTTCTAGTATTTATTTTTTTCTAACACACCGTATCAAAAATATTTTAAAACTAGGTACAGATTTAACCTAAAAGCTGTTGTATTCTGGGTTGACATTTATAGAAAACAAAGCTTTGTATTAGAAATTCGTAATAAGTGGTACAGACTAAGCAATCGTGGTGAACCATTATAAAAACAAAAAAAGAACGAATTGGCAGTTGAAAGTACAAAACAGATTTCAATTGTTTTCTTCTCCGGAAGCGACGCCAAGTGAAATAAATACCTCCTTCGCCTACACAATATATTTATACAACCATTGTTAGATGATCTTTAATACGTAGGGGCTGTAGTAGAACATCGAACTCAGGATGTTTTTATACTTGAATTTTCCCCATAAACGTCACAATATTACACAGAAGTATCGCAACATTAGGTACACTTACTTTTTATTTTATTCGTTTCGGTATGTACCTAATGTTTGTCACTAATGAGGCATTTGAGGCGGCGCGAATGTTTCTGGGAACCGATTATTTGTTTTTTCTGTCTGTTGTTTTGTTCCATTACTTGACAGTAGGTATGGACTGACGGAGCCTCATAGACCCGGGCGACGAATAGGGCTACGGCGCACTCCCTACCTGTCGTAAAAGGCGACTATACGAGGGACTGGGGGTTGTGGGTTGTTCGATCAGGGGCTAGGACAATCCCAATAACAATCCCTGTGGGGGAGGGGCAGCGTGGTGTAGCGCCGTGCAGACACGCAGATGAATGGTAAAGAACGGGGGATCGGAACGGGTTCCCCAAATCTGAGGTGAGTCTTGCAGGACGCAATGCGAGTGTGACACCGATGCGTTCTTACGAGATCCCGGAGTCACCCGAAACGCACCGCCGACGACCACCGGAGGGGTTTTAGTCGGTGAGAGTCCGACATAACCTAGCCTCTCTTCGGGGCGACTGAGTAGCCATAATGCCATAATTCCCTTTCGAAAAAAAATGGTATGGTCTAACAGAATTCTGACACTTAGCCGAGCGGAAAGCATAATGAGCATGCTACAACTTTTGAGAAGTACTGTTTTCTCATTCCTTCAATGTAAATAGCGCTGAATAGCGGTGGCTCCAGAGATACATGACCAGGTGTTGGTATAGAACCAATACGATCTCCTGGGGACCAAGTCTACTACACTCTGGTAGTTGCATCGCTCTGGCATCATAGCGGTGAACGATGTGCATCGCTGTTTTACTACGAACGACAGTGATATGAAATCACCCATGCACGTCCACGATACCAGAGGCCCCTGGTCTACATCCCAAGCACGAACCCCAATGCCGACTTTCCCCAAAATGACTACTTATTAAACATTTCTGTCAACTTGTCCAGACAACATTGTCAAATTTACTTCCCAGAGATCACTAAATGCCGACTATTGCCAACAATCGGTCAAAGCCTATTCTTTATTTATCACCAATGTCAAATAGTCAATATGCCAAATTTACTATTTTTTGTAAGGTATAACAATAAATCAAAAAGTCGGCATTCAGTGATCTCCTGTAAGTAAATTTAAAAATATTGGCATAGCGGGACAAGATGTACGAAAAGTTTAATATCCATAATCCGTCGGATCGAATAGTATTATAAGTAGAGACAACTTAGTCTGTTGTCTCGCTTTCCTTTTGTGGCCGCTACTTGAAGGCTCTTTTCGGGAAGTTTCTCCTCTTTGGAGGCGAAGGTCGATTCATCTCCACTCATATGTTATGTTTTTGACGAGTTTTTTATAAGGTGTCTGGGTTTCTAAACGGAAGTCTACAACTGAAACTGAGCTTCAAACAAGACGGAAAGACATGATGTTTACCATCAGGGTGTCAGAGGACGGCATCATCTAGTCCGTACCAAAAGACTCTATACATTGCCTTGAACCATAAGCGCGAGACAAAAAAGTAAATTTATTCATGAAACACATCACGCGTAGGAATTTAATATACGTTTTTGTACTGCGATCTAAACGCACAAGTATTTTATAATAAATAATGTCGACGATCGGACTAACTTTGAGGGTACGCTCTGCGTTAATCGCATTTTTTTTTAAAACAACTACATAACTGGTTGCGTGTTTTGAAGGGACTTCAAAAAGGAGTCCTTCTCAGTTTGTATATAATATTATGCTTTTCTATGTTTGTACGCCGATAACTTCGTCGTTTATGAACCGATTTCGTTCACCTTTTTTAAGAAAAGAAGATATTTCAAATAGAATAAGGATATATGGTTTAATGATGGTAGACTAGAAAAATCGACAGAAACTTTGAAAAAAGTTATATTTGCACACATGATATGTACATGTAGTATATTAACATAACCTCCCTTTGCAAATTGACTAAATCCCAAGCTCGAAGATGGTCCGCAAGGGCCTAGCGCAACTGGGGCAATCCATGGACGTAGTGCCTCGAGCTGGAGCCCTGGGGCTATTATATTATTATACGCGGAAGTGGTCACCGTCGGTGGGTGTGAGTCTCACGACCCCGCCGCTGTCCCCACTAGCGGTGGAGTATCTCCACGATAAAGGCTATTAATATTATGGCCATCGCATATTTTATCCCGAACTAAACGGGATAAACTGCCGGTAACATTGCCGACAATCTAGTACCTACATAATATTATATCATAACACTTATACCTCATCACAACAGCGCCAAGTTGTCAGGCCTGCTTTGGATACTAGATTATGAGGCCATTGTTTCTGCAGCAATTTCGATTTGCAGTTTATGAATAGGAAAATACATTAATCTGCTGATACATTGAACTCGAATTTGTAGCAGATTTTCCGATAGCATAGATATTGATATGTCGTAGAGGCTCGATTGATGCACTGCATAGTTACATTGTAAAGGTTAGTCCAATGCTTTCCGATCGCGGTGGCGATCAGTTATTGCGCAGGAAATTCTAGGAACGTGTTCACATGGCAGTTAAGATTCGGTCAAACCAACGCATTTAGTTCGCGACCGCGGTGGCATGCTATATGCTGTATGGATGACGTTTTGCCGTTATCCTGGTTGTCCTATTGTAAGAAAGCGATGGGGGTATTCGATTATGCAACTCTATAGCACACTCACCGAAATGCACGCGATAGAAGACAGATAGGCTCGCAACTTTGCGGCGATGCTCTAGGCTTTGTAGCCGAGCATCACACCGCCTGTCGTCACCTATGAGTCTTCTAGCACGCCTCCAGAGCCTCAAGCTGGTATTTTGCTGATCCATCCCAAAGATGAGAACAGTATTCCTTACACGATCGAACTTGTGCTTGATACAGTGTGAACAACTGTTCCGGTGTGAAATACTGTCGCACCTTCGAGAGGATACCCAGCTTCTTGGCTGCGCGTTGGGCCGTAGTCTCAATATAGGAGCCAAAGTTGAGGTTGGAGGTCAGCGTCATGTCTAAAAGCTCCAGCCGATTGGCTACATCCTGGAAAGCGGGAGCCAGATGAAATGGGCTCTTTTTTGCTGAGAAAAGACACGCCTGGGTTTTAAGCGCATTGAACCTGACCAGATTGGCCTCGCCCCTATTTGCGACTTCAACAAGGGACAGGATGAAAAGCTCAACCAATTCCTCTCTTAGTACCCGGATTTGCGGCCCGCTGGTTCGAGCGTCAGAAGTGTAACTCACCACAACAGTCGTCTGCGTACCCATAGATACCGGGTTTCAGCAGATCATTTATATGCAGCAGGAAGAGTGTTGCAGAGAGAACAGAACCCTGAGGTACCCCAGCATTAAATGCCATTAGATCGAGAACCCGGAGCGATCGTTCCCTTAGGTGTACGTGAATACCAACATACTAAGCAAATCTCTCTAGTAACTAATTACGCAAAAATTTCCTCATTATTACTATAGAAATTATTTATATTAATACCAGATTGAGCATCTGGGATGAACGTTACGCAAAAGAATACAATGGAAAAAAATACGCCTGTCTCTGAAAGGTGTCAGCAGAAACAATTTTATTGACCAGGAACACAAAGGACATTGGTGATTTTTATACTCCCCTCTTATCAGTACGTCACTCCTACATTAAAATTCATGCATAACCGGCTGCCATAATCCCTGGCGCGTGTGGTGGACAGAATCTCTGTATAGTATAATTTAATCATGAGAACCTTTGCAGAAATTAATTGTTATTACAAATGCACGAAAATTAATAATTTAGTGGAATTAAGAATTTATTATTAACAGTAGAATTTGTTGTGAAAACCCTATAACGGCGATGGGTTCACCCCCTCACGTTGGGTTAAATACGCTTGGTGAACCGTGGGCATTTGCTTTAGCAAGTGCTTTATGCCTACCCCGCTTTGGGATTAAAAGGCGTGAAGTATTTTTTTTGTGATGGACTCGTTGGTGTGGTCAGCATGTCTGCCTCTATACTGTAATTTCGTGGGTTCGATTACCACCGCTGACAGGCACTTAGGCGATGTGTTAAGTACTTGTTGGATGTGTCTGGGTGTTTTATTTATATAATAATGTATCCAAAAGAAAAACTACTAACTAACTATATGTACTTCGTTGTCTGAATTCCATAGCACAAGTGCTTTAGCTACTTAACATGGGATGAAGGCAGTGTATGTGTTGTTATAAAATATTTATTTATTTTATTTAGAATTTATCGTAATGGAACTATTGAAGGCAATGCAACTTTGTTATGCAAAAATAATAATTATTGAAACTAAGATGAATTAAATTGTGCGCTGACTCATCCAGTAACCAATAAAATTATTGACCTCGAAATCTCTGAGATCCACTTTTGAGCCGTGTATTGGAACGAACGTATCTAGTATAATTATATTTTTATTACATTTCTGACCAATGTGCAGAAGATTGATAAAAAGTAAAACGATTGAATTCACGAAGCAAAAGTCACGCGCACCAAAAACCGCTCATTTAAAATCCTAAAATAACCACAATCATACTCATGAACTCTGTTTTCCTACATTTTCCTTTTGTGCCGATATTAATAATAAAGGATGGTTTGTACAGATATTTAACGCTTGTTCGTACAGCACTCGCTGATTTCGACATGAAAGTAGTATTTATTCTCCATTTAATAAATTCGATCCAATTAATATACGCATAACCCCCATACGACTCGGCTTTACTTAAGATCCCTGCCAAATTAAGGAGGCCTCTGCTACCGCCGGTTGGTCTAATAAAGTTGTACACAGTTAATTTGTCTAGGTTTCATCCGAGCCATATTTGTAAAGTACAATTCCATTCGGTTTCATATGCAATACTCTACTTTATTACTCCTCGCAGCGGAAATGGAGCTGTAATGAGATATGTAATATGATATCGTAATATGAAATGTGATGTGTTTTGGCTTCGGATATGCGAATGACTCGGTACCTCAGACAGGACACAGTCAGGCAGGCTCCATTTCAACGACCGGATTGCGATTCTCGAAACGATGTATGGGCACGGCGCGTGTCCGTAAATGAGGTGCATGCAATGACACCACTCAGATAAAGTTACAATATTTTCGCATCATCATCATCAGCCCATACCTGTCCACTGCTGGACATAGCCCTCTCCAATTGCACGCCACTGTGATCTGTTTTCGGCTTCTCGCATCCAGCTTCTGCCAGCCATCTTGCGTATATCATCAGTCCACCTTGCCTGAGGGCGTCCTACACTCCGTTTGCCGAGACGCGGTCTCTACTCGAGAACTCGTTTTCCCCAACGGTCAATCGGTTCTACGGCATTTTCGCATACAAAACTAATAACTTACAATTTTGGAAAGTTGATCTAGATACGCTAAGGTTCAAATTATTTTGTCAATTAATTTGCAAATTCGACTTGACCGGTGGAACTTGACCTGAGTGGTGTGGTGTAAAGTCCACAATAGAAAATACACAAAAATTTAATTATCTGTTAACGACCGGCATGAACTAGTGGTCAAGGCATTCTGCCTCTAGAACGACGTCGTCGCCACTTCCATTCCCGCCGCTCTCATAATGCTTTAGTGATAATCTGAGGCAATTGGTGTTTTCTTCTGTATGTGTCACAACGATCACTTGTTTTATATCAATTCATTAATCTGAATGAGCGGCCCAATCACATGCACACAGCACCGCAAGGTGCGTTTGATGGACGTTGCTAAAAACGAATAGATTGGCACGATACGAACGGACATTTTCTGATTGTGCTAAAGCCACTGGTTCAGCTTCTAAGCCAAGGGTCGGTTACTTTTCCCCATCCAGTAGTTAGTCTGAGGTACTTATTGTATTCACCAATACATACCAATACACCAATACTCTGTTTGTCCTTATGTACGCCTCATCATCATCAGCAGCAGCTGTCCACTGCTGAACGAGGGATTTCCACGATAATTTGGGAAAATGCCAATGATCACCACGCTTGGCAGGCGGATTGGCGATCGCAGTGGTGTTGTGATTTGACTGACAGAGAGTGCTGCTGTCCGTCCTCTGGAGAGTTCCCTCGGTCGTCTCTTACCATTATGGTAAAAGTGAGGCTGGAGTGGTGACACATGTATTCTATTCGCCGTCACCACACGGTTAGTACGCTTAGATCTTTAAAACTACGCAACAGATGTTGTTGCGGTTTTCTTTAATACATAAAAAAGGTTTTAGAAGAAGTTTTATAAATATGGAACTGTGCGGAATTGTGTGTATTAATGTGTGGAAACGAAAATATTTTGTTTATCTCCGTAAAAAAATCATCTCTGGAGGCAAAAATTGTCTTTTTGTATGGAGTGAAAAAAAGTTTTTATCATTTCTCCGCATTGTTGCCATAGTAGAACGTTGTTCATATTGACGATCAAGACCATTGCTCGGTCCTTTTACGCTCTGTATAGTCAAAACAACGTTTGCTGGGTCAACTAGTAAAATAAACAAAAAGTAAAATTAAATACACTTTATACCTTTTAATCTCTAATTTGTAAGCATAAGTGTATTCAATCTGGTTAACTTCTTTTGGTAATTCCTACGAGCGTCTGTGGTCCAGTTGGTCGGACTTGTAACCGGGAGGTCCCGGGTTCGAATCCGGCTACTGGACGTGTACCAATGGGAATCTTTTTCAGAGCCTAGCGTACAACGCAACGCTCGTACGGTGAAGGACAACATCGTGATGAAACTCGCACACCACAAGGTGTGTGAACCCTATAACGGCGATGGGCTCACCCCCTGTCACGTTCGGTTAAATACGCTTGGTGAACCGTGGGTACTTGCTTTAGCAAGTGCCTCTGCCTACCCCTCTTTGGGATTAAAGGCGTGAAGTGTATTTATTTTATTTATTTATTTTAATTTACTTCTTTTGCCTAGCGTGGTACACTTGTCTTGGAGGCTGTATGCTCCGTTTTAATTTCTGCGATTCATATAACTTATGCGACTGTTACCGTGGCGACGGCCGTACATCTTCTATGCCTTTATGGCGCAACGTATAAGGAAACCGATGTCCACTGTTAGATTTTGCCCGTCTTACGTCGAGACAGTAATAGGAAACCAATAGTTTAAAGTGCCGCCCCATAGAAATATTCCCATCCAATAATTTTTTGCAATTAGTGTTAGTGAACTTCGATAATCGGTTGTGATTTCCGAAACCAGGGCAAGAGCGGTGTTTATCTGTATAACATTGTATGTGTTTGAAAGTACACAATTAAACTGTGTTGAATATCTGTAATACATAATAATTATGATAATTCTGAGTGTCCCAATTTGGGGTCAATTAACTACATAATAAAATTATTATCGTGTCATTATTCTGTCATCGTTTTTCGATTTGCCACTAATGATAATGACATCATTCCCGCCAAAATATGAAAAAAAATGCACCTGTCACTGTAATTCGACCACAGAGCCAACGCCACCAAATCCTGGCCGGTGATTTTCGTCTTTATCACAATTTCCAGTTCACTAAACGTAATAGCCGTATATCAGATTCTAGGTGTCCGAGCGGACGCGGTCACTTTTCACTCCGAACAATATAATGCTGTCCTTTTCTAACTCTACATCTTTCGTAGAGAAAGGGAAGTGATGGATTTGTGATCAAAGTAATTTTAGGCCGTCCTAGTCTATGTTGTTCTGACTGATATTTGGTACATTTCGCGTTTAGTTCGTTCGTAATTTGGCCTCGGATAAATCGCGGAGATAAACTACGTATCTGGGTAATTATTAACGATATAATTGATTGTAGGTAATTAATCATTTGCTTGGTACAATCTGTGTAGAGGCACAGGAAAGTTGTTAGTGTTGTGTTTGCTCTGCCGCAATTACGATTGGTCGCTCGATAGAGGAACGAATCGAAGATCGACTTGGTAAAATACGGAGTAAACAGCCGCATGTTTCAAGTATTTAGGTCACTTCAATGTCACAATACGGAACTTAGAATTATGAGGGCTTAAATAGAGAAAAAGGAGACGCCGGCCATGCAGATGAAGTAAGACCTGGTGAGGCGCCGAAGACCACACAAGGCAAATCATAGCAATGAAGCATCTCGAAGGATATCTATGTCCAGCAGCGGACGTCAAGTATAGGACACGGATATCCCAGGAAAGAGTAACTAACCGTCGCTGGTTGAGCTCACTATAATGTAAATCATAAATTCTGCCGAATGCTTGTTATTTATTGTTTATTTTATTTATTGTGCCTTCATGCCTGTTATTGGTCAGTAAGATGTGTTGGCTCTCTTTTATTGCCTATTTTTAATCTCGCTACTCGACCATTGCGCGGCTTCGCTTTTTTGATAATTGAATGGGCTTGCGTGGCTACCGTGAAAACGGTTATCCGATTTTGGAACTACTACGGTTACGGCTAAAAACATGCGTTATGGTCCATTTATTCCCACTTGCTTCCTTTATCAGAGTTCCTTTTCTGAGCAAAAAGTGGCAATTTTCCTTAAGATAGTAACTGTTAAAGGAACTACTGTAAAAATGATCAACTCAACTGTGAATTTTTCACGCCATCCGTTAGGTAGATAATAGCTGTGAATTGCCAGTATTTATAGAATCTCTATTACATAAATACTGCCGAATAAACATTTATTGTATGTCAAACCTGTCATCATTTCAGTATCAAAGGATTTTCATGTCTTTGTGTTTATTCACTAGAATTTGTTTTGGTCGGGCGCTCAGTGATCTAATTAAAATGGATTTATTAACACAGTAAATGAGATTGTACAGAAATTTGACGTATACCTCCTTACTAATAACAAAAACGTACGTACGTACGTATATAAACGTATACCTACTTACTTTGTGAAACTTTCCCAATGTTTTGTCTTTTTCTGTCACTAACGGACGAAAAACGGAGGAAGTTCTCAACAATTAATTAATTATTGTCGAGAACTTCCTGTTTTATATGTAAGACCACATATAACTTTTTATAGAGTAGTGCGATTTTGATAATTCTTACTTGTTTCCGGAAATTGAGATTTTTTTGGCTTTTCCATTTTTCCGCCGATGATTTACGTATTCATCCACGTAGGTATAACGCTAACCGTATCCCAGAGAAACTAGTGGTATATTTACGATTCCCAAAGAACCTAATCTCCATAAAAGTATCATTTGATTGCGACGAATTTCTGAAAATACCCGAACATTTTAATACGATCTACACTGGAGAGCAATAATTCCGAGTCATATTTAAAATGTAGGTAATATCAAAAAAGAAAAATACTTTGAGAGTAATAAAACTTTTCGTCGAGGTCGTAAGATGTCACCGAGGGAACCCTCCAGAAGACGGGCAGCATTGCTCTCTGTGAGTTAAACCACAACACCACTGCGATCACCAACCAGCCCGCCAAGTGTGGCTGTTATGGCATTTCACTGGGCGAAGCCCTCGTCTACAAGTTGTTTTTGGTCTGAGCTCACGAGCGTAAGTGAAATGTGTCCTCCACCTTTATACCAATTTCTGATATTTGAATGATCGTAAAAAATGTATACTATAAAATCTTTATTGCTTAGCTTTTATACGACATTATTATGGGCGCTGCAGAGAAACAATTTGTTATAATCACCAATGAAAGCTGAAATTTCTTGTCTAGTATAAATCTAAAGTGTAAATGTTCATGTTAAAACTGAGTATTTTACTTAAATTTGTCTTCGAGTGAATTATGTTCAAAGCCGAACGTGTGTATGGATCTCTAAATATATAACAGCGATAGTTAAAAAAGAAATATGAAATTGGTAAGGCATTATTCACAATGAATTAACTTTCTGAGCACCACAGATGTTAAAATATATTTTTTTCCACTATGCTTAATTCCCTCAGTCCCATTTCGTAGCTGCCAACAGCATAGTAAATGATATACCCATTTCGTAGCTAATTAGTACGTAGTCAGCTTCCATATGGGTCATGTGCTGTAGCCAGCTACCAAATAGCGAAAATTATTTTTCGTGCATTACATGCTCCGTCCGCCCGCCCAGATACAGGCACATGCAGAAAATGCAATGCAGGAACGTACAATCAGAGCAATACAAAAATGCTCGATGCGTTTCGCCTCTACACGAGGCATCCCCGAACTTGTTGATTAAGTGACGATTGCGTTCCGAGTCGGACAATGAAAAGGAATTTTGGGTATTTTTGCGAAATTAAGCATACTTTGTTCAAGTATTTTTTAATATCAATGGATTTATGCAAGGTTACGTCTGCTTCAAGTTAATGTTGTGCTAAAAACACCAAAAAACGACTGACGTATGGCGTACCGCAAGATATATTATTGTACTAGCATATCTGGCAAACATTGTTGTTCCAGTAGTACTACCTCTATCAATTAAAGAAAACCGCATCAAAATCCGTTGCGTACTTTTAAAGATCTAAGCATACATATGGCCATACAGTGAGAGGCGACTTTTTTATACTATGTATTGAATGAGGATTTAGCGCGAGAATATTAGCTTACTTAATACATGAGAAAACTGTTCATGTCATTATTTTTTATTGAGTACGGATCACTTTTAATCATAATTTCGAAGGAATTACGCTTAACTGCTACGATTGGTGAACAGTGGGTGTTTGCTTAGCAAATGCGCCTGGTATTGGTCGATTTTCATAAACAAACATACCCACAAACTAACAAGCAATTTGTATGCACGTAAAGGATTGCTCGCCGACCTAAACATTGTTTGAAGGTACAACAATTGCTCTTTTCTGTCATCAGTTGGAATAATAAATAGTTTCTTGGACAGCGAAGACTGATCACCGCACAGAAAGGTTTTTACTAAACTAGTCTTAGAAAGGATGGATAATGGATGAGTTATGTAAGGAATTTGTGCAATATAGTAATTTATTATGCTGGGTACCACACTGAATATTCACACATCGTACATTAAATATTATAGCATAGCGCGTCGGTTTAGCAAGCTGAAGTGGCAGTGGGTCGGCCACATTAGCCGTAGAACCGATGACCGCTGGGGCAAACGAGTTCTCGAATGGAGACCGCGTCTCGGCAGAAGGGCTGATGATATGCGCAAGATGTCTGGCAGAAGCCAGCTTCCAGATGCGAGAAGCCGAAAACAGATCACAATGGCGTGCAATTGGACAGGCCTATACCCAGCAGTGGACAAGTATGGGCTGTTGATTATGACGAAATTAAATAAAATTCCTTTTTTTAACAAGTAAAACTTTTTAACAAAAAAATGAACCCAGGAAAAAATTGAGAAGCAACAAAATTGTTTTTCTAAATTTATAATGGGCCTACCTTCCGGGTATATACCCTTTTCAATAAAAAAAGATTTATAAAAATAGGACTACTCTGGAAAAAGTTATGCGTAGAAACAAAAAAAAAAGAACGCAGAACTTGAAAACTTCGGTTTTGTTTTTCGTCAGTAAATTATTATTAGGTCCTTACAATGAAACCTGATAAGGAATCTGATTTATTTCCCATTCGCTTTTCTGATACAACCGATAAGAATAGTAAAAATACTCACTCATACACTCTTCTCCATACTCTCACTTCAAAATAGACAATATCAAAACGTACATCTATTATTACGATAAGTAACAGACTTTTAAACTTGTCAAAAAAGTTTTATTTATTTAAAAAAAATATAATCAATCGTCATTCCAAACGTTGCTAAGAATTACTTTTTTTATATTTAAATGTAAAGAGACACTTTTAAAACAAATGGCCACTGACTCAACTTGATAGGGAGGGATCGCTGTAAAATTGGGGTTTCAGCATCGCAATCATGGTTTGATATGTGGGGTTTGATATGTGGGTTTCATGTTAATTAGACCCAGAATTAGATTGTCGGCACCCACCTGTCTCTGCCTACCCCTCTGGGAGACAGGCGTGAAGTGTATGTATGTTGTCGACACCTTACCTTTGATCATCATCATCACCATTCTGCTTGATGATGGTGTATTTATTTCTATTAAAAATACTATCATCAAGTTTTATTACCATAACTCGAAAATTGACGTTTTTCTCATATAAACTTCTTTAGGGGTTCTTCTCTAAAATTCATTTTGAAAAATACTTATCTCACGTAAATATCATGAAAAGAACCCCTGTGCAAAATTATTCACAGACATTGTTATTCTTCTTAACAGACAATCCTTCTCCTTGTCGTTATCGCCCAGTCGTCCCTCGGTGTTCGTCTTCACAAGATTTTCCAGTTACTCGAAGGCCACCACGCCGATCACAACCTTCAAGGAACTCTTCACGTCGGAGATAAGTACTCCATTTACCTGAGAAAACCTAACCAACACGACAAGAATCTTGTTTACGAGCTGTATGAAACGAAAAACGTACCAGATGTTCAAAATGTCAAGCCGAAACTTCTAGCTGTTTCTGTGGTACCGGTGAAGTATATAAAGGAACAGTTGAAGACGTTTAGAAATGAGCTGTATGTGTCAAAGTATGTTGACAATAATGTCATACCGGGGACCAAGGTTCTGACTATGAGGGAATGGCAGATCGATCAGGCTCTAAAGGAAAATGGTGGCAACGGTGTCGCCCTGGATGATAACCCTACAATATTGAGATCTTTGTCATGAGACACTATGTCTATAATAAGGTGTAATAGGTTCTGTACTGTATGAAGTTATTTGTAATTCCTGGCTTTTAGTGATTAATAAACAAATATAGAGGCAGATAGCAGAAGGCTCCAATTACTTTCACATTCAAGACTAATAAATGAATTGTACTACCCGTATTGTGTCCCAGATGTAAATTTACAGCTTCTACTTTATCATAATGTACTAAATCCTCGAAAATATTACCACTGAACTTTACTTTTCAGTGCTTGAATGATGCGATTTAGATTTTTTTCAGACAAATATTTTAAAAAAGCAACTTATTTCTGGTCTTTCTTGAGCGTTGTGCTTGAGTATGCTTCCAAATGTCTTGGCCACAACAAGTACAAGTACACACATAAGAATAATAACTAGATGCTACCCTATTAAACCCAATATTTCGCACCCCAAGATCACTTTTTATACGTATACCGCGTAATTGAAGAATTAAGGTTGGTTACAACGCTATTTGAACACAATATTTTCACTAATATTGGTCCAGAAGTTTCGTCTAGCAAAAAACACCACGACAAGAAAATGTTACCTATTTACCTATATTATTATATATTACTATATATTTACCTAGGTACCTACCTATTTAGATATTAAATTCATAATGAT
This sequence comes from Conopomorpha cramerella, assembly GCA_012932125.1. NCBI lineage: Eukaryota > Metazoa > Arthropoda > Insecta > Lepidoptera > Gracillariidae > Conopomorpha > Conopomorpha cramerella. The sequence continues at coordinate 2,774 of SJJU01004599.1, read as the reverse complement.
ATCCGTCCAACATATTTGCTAGCTACTGCTTTTATGCACTATTCAGTTACGAGATTATGTGTGTAATAATATATAATAATACTAGTAATTAACTAAATATGTGTGCTCAAACTACAGACTCCAAACTCCAGTGCATAGTTACAATTATTCCAACGATGTAAAAATGACCATGATATAAACGTTCCTTTCTAATTTACCCTCTATTTCCTCGGGTGGATTCTGAATATTTACTGGCCGAGGACGATACGCAATAATTTATCAGTCATAGCAATAGTGCGACCAGTCTTCCACAGGCAAAGAAATCGCCACGAAGAGATGGATATGATAGACATACAATCCGAAGAGGCCAAATAATCCCAGTGACGCTTTCGAATGGTATCCTCCAAACGGCAAGAGAGTCAGAGAGCCGTCCAGTTCAATCATGGCGCCGGACCGTCGAAAGTGAAATGCTCGCCTCGATAATGAGCTGGAACGAGGCCAGGAGCATTGGTTAAGACAGGAAAACTTGATCTTGTCAAGGCCCTGCACCTCTAGAATGTCTTAAGGATGGACGGACGCAACCACAACAAAGAACTTTTTAAGTTGTTTTCATTTATTCCCAATCCATTTCTTGGATAATTATTATAACGATCACGCAATGACTTAACAACATTATGACGTCATGTTTGCAAACCATCAACAGTATTTCGGGAGTCATTTATTTTAGAAATATTCTGGTAGCATATTTATTATATGTATTTTCCGTCACCTGCTCAGAAACATCCTTGAATTAAATATCCCTGAGATTACCAATATTTTGAGCTGTAACGTTACTTTACTCCTCAAATTAGTAATGGACTGGATTATACATGGAACTGTCGCGTATTACGAGGCCAATGTAACTGGTGGAGTTTCTAAATCTTCCCTCACCATTTTATGATAGGTAAGCTCTAAATGCGAGAGGATGCATGGGGTCGTTACGTGAGACATATGCGTCCATTCGTTTTGCAGAGGAAAAAATGCACGTCGCCCCATTCACGGCGAGAAGTCAAACGGAATACATTTTGATTAGAACGAAGTTTTTGCTGACACCAGATTTTATTACTAAGAGGAAGTAGATAGTGATAGTTAAGCTTTGTACAGTATTTTACAAATAAAATCTAGGCAAAAGTCACTGTCAATCCCAAAGAGTGATAGGCAAAGGAATTTGCTATGCAAATAATAGAAAAAGTATGAGAAACTACACCATTATGAGAATAATTTCCTGAAATAAGTAATTATTTTGTTGTCTCCTTCCACATTATTAATATATTCATTTATGCTTGTTGGTTTGGCTGCTTTATACATTTCCTTTTAGTAGAACATCGCTGCTTTGGCCAGTAAATAATATTCATCGTCGTCATCATTTTATGAAGTGTCGACTCTCACATTAGTAGTAGGCATGTTATCCAGTATATTGGATCCATTCTTTACAAACGATCAAACGACTGAAGCATTCACATAATTTTTCTTGCTTCACGAATAATAAACCTAACGTGACAGTCTCATTACCGTTTGTGGTATGATAGATTCCCTTTGTGTATCTCTCCTTGCTATACACACGCGTACCTTTATTGAATTGGCCGGTTGGAGTGCATATTGCTCTCTCTATCATCTGGCATATCTAAGAGCGGAGGAGTTCCATGACAGTGCGGTCTTTGCTGGAGGTGTAAGGACACACGACGATAAGAAAAAGACCGCACTACTGCAGAAGTAAATGAAAATGAAAAACCTTTTAATAAACAAGGTTTTATTCAAATACGGAGAATCTTCAAGACGAAATGGCCAAACTCGTTGGGTTTTCCAGCTCCATCATCCGAATTGATCATTTCAGCTTATTCGATAGCCGGAATGTGTTTAATTTTTTAACTTGCAAGCTTTGATTACAGAAAAACGTCAGGGTAGGTGAAAAAGGGTGACGCCCAGTTAGGGTTCTATCATTAAAATATATTTACCCAGATCACAGTGGCATGCAGTTGGAGAGGCCTATGTCTAGCAGTGGACTAATATGAGCTGATGGTGATGATACCTACTTGAAAAATTAAAAAAAAATGAAAATGCTTAAAAAATAACGCTTCATAAAAACCGAGAGCAATAGGTTAATTGAAAAGTACCAACTAATTATTTTTTAAACGCAAATTGTATCTTGACGGCAGTACATGCGCGGTGATTGTAGACTCTTACTCACATGTAATAGAGCTCAGATTACAATGTTAAAGCCTAGTAAGTACATATATGACCCAAGCCTCTTTAAGCTACATGTTAATTAGATTTCGTCATCATCTCTGCTCCTTTGTATGCATCGAAATAGGAGAGAGATGTTATTACGAAATTACCTAATTTAATGTGTGAAATTAAAGGTAACTAAATTTTGAAGGAGCTTTGAAGTGTAGTATATCTTTAAACTAGTAGACGCTCCACGATTTCATTCGAGCAGTGTTAGTATTAATTTCTATTAAAAAAATCTACCACCAAGATTTATAACATAACTCCAAAATTACCGTTTTTATCATACAAACTTCAACCCCCCTTTTTACCACCTGAGGGGATGAATTTGAAAAAAATATTTCTTATCTCACGTAAACATCACAAAAACACCTGTGAAAAAAATCTGAATTTTTAGGGTCAAGGGTTTTTTTTGGTTGGGATGATGAGCCAGTTAGGGCTATGCTCGGCGTTTCTCTGAAGGATCGAATCAGAAATGAAGTGATCCGACAGAGAACCAAATTCATCGACATAGCTCATCGTTTTAGCAA
>SJJU01004598.1:0-10993 GCA_012932125.1 Conopomorpha cramerella | reverse complement strand
AAAAATTTGCAAAATCAATAGGCAATTAATATACCAGTATTATTTTTAGCGCAGAAGCGAAACAGTAAGCGATTTTGATGATGTAGTCTTTGACAATGTCGCAGACTCTGATAATGCGAACTCAAATGATGACATAGATTCAGCTGAAAACGATGAAGATGTGCAAGACACTGACAGAAATATTAAACTTGCTGATACTGGTATTTCACCAGATTATTTGAATGATTCAGAAAACGATGATCGTGGAGATGACAATACAGATCAAAGTGGTTCAAATGATGATGACAAAAATGAATATGCCAATGATGAAGAAACAGATGAAATCGATGAGGAGGAACAGTCAGATTACGAAAACGATGAACAAAATACTGATGTAGACTCAGATAATATTGACGGACCTGATGATAGAGATACAGACGCACAAAAGGATGACAGTAATGATGATGATTATGCAGAGGATACAGATTATGGGGATGAGCAACCTGAAGATAACGATAGCGAGAACAATGATTCTGACGACAATAAAGCAGAGGATGTTGCACATTACGATCCAAATCTTAATGTATACGGAAATCCTCAAAGCTTTGGCATACAGTAAGTACATAACTGATGACCTGAAAATTATAAGATTTCGATAAGAGTATTTAGATATAGTACAACTAGTAACTTTTTGTCTTATAAATAGTAGTAAAAGCCACAATAATCTATCAGAAAATAAATAACGGTCCACTCATGTTCATCATGTTATATCAACTACATAAAATTAGTACATCAAACCTTCAAGAAAATATCCTCAATTCCATGAAAATGTATTTCCAGTGTGTAAAATAAGAAGTTAGCAGTAAGAATTTCCTTATCTCAACTTTTACTATTGTATTTTTTAGAAATCGCATGAAGGAGTCAACCGCGTATACAAATTTCAGAAGAACAATCAGTAATAAGAATAATAATTTTATGGCTGAAGCTTTGGTACGTTTGGTAAAATCTAATTAACTGTGGTACCTACCTACTTATAATTGTTATAGTGACTAGCGACGTTAGTATTATGTACCGCGTAATGCACAAATAATCGAAGAGTAGGAACTGATGAATTAACTACTTTTGAAGAAAGTGTACAAGATAAAAATGATTGATTTAGATAGAAGTAGACGGAAAGACGTAATATGTTAAAGTGATAGCTGTATATTTACGAATGTTGGAAAGTATAAAAAGGATATTGAAACGAGAGCAAATGCAGGAAATAAAGTCCAGGGAATTATGGACAGAAAAATCGTTCCAGAAAAGGCTACCTGCTGCCTCTTACATTTACTACTGGCGGAGAAAGGCACAAGATATTAGTTAAATAGTTAGCAAAGGGAAAGGTAAAAGGTAGTGCCCCGTTGGGGAGGCCCATGTCCTACAGTGGCATTGATTTATGGAAGCGACAGATGGGTAGGTATGGTAGTGTATGAATATGGTAAAAAAAAAATACACTTCACGCCTTTAATCCCAAAGAGGGGTAGGTGAATATGGTCAAATACAAAGAATATGGTCATGGAGTACCTATTATCTAAATCGGTCGGAAATTTAATGAAAAAGGATCGGCATGATGTACGACTTTTGTGATCTAATTGTATTGGCCAAGATTTGATGATTGATTGTGTCATGAAATGCGGCAACATAAAAAGTACCTACATACGGACAATTGGCTAGGATATGAAAAGATATATTCATGTAGAGGAGGCAAAGGGGGTGCGTCAGGATCATGACAAATGGAGGGCTGTAATCACTGCTAATCCTCTGAGAGATGTGACGTTGTATGTTTATGCGTTACTCTTGCATCCGACTGTATATTTTCCTTAACATTGAAACCGTACAGGCCTATACCAGATGATGGAAGGTTTTCACCGATGTTTTCATAAAAATGTTGACTAACTAGTTGATGTATAGTCCGTGTTTAGCGTACGTGGGGCCACGTCTGCTACACTCTCGTAGTTGCATCGCTCTGGCATCGTAGCGGCTAACGCTGTGCATTGCTGTATTACTAATGACGACGAAAGTAACAAAATGATGCTACAATACGATGCCAGAGCGATGCAACTACGGTGCCAGAGCGATGCAATTACGATGCCAGAGCGATGCTAGATCTTATTATTTTTGAGTCGATAGCGTATACTACGACAGTGTAGTAGACTTAGACTCCACTCACCTTTTGAGACTTTCACAAGCCGTGCACTAGCGCTGGTCAAACTTCATGAATGCCATGGTCAGTTGTCAAAAGGTTATCCTACAGTAAATATGTTTTAACATCTTTTTTTTTTCTAGAAACTTATCAACGATGCTCTCAAAAAAGTAGACCGAGACGATTTGGGAAAAAGGTAAATTTATTTTATTCATGTGAACCGATTGACGTCCACTGCTGGACATAGGCCACCACAAAGGAGCGCCGCAACAAACAACAAATAAATTGCAAAATTACGTGTATACATACAGACGTAAACGTGACGTCGACATGTCAATATTTACTATTGGGGATTATTTTCAACATTACCTAAATGTCCTTCGTAGACCACATCTCTTGTGAACAGCTTGTTTCTTCTTAGAAAATTTAAAAACAGAATGTTAAAGAACAACTACGTGGACAGTCAATTTAAAACAATTTATGTATTACGTCTACAAGTGATATGTGTCCCGGAAAGTGTTATAATACTGTGTATCGGTATTAGTACAGCTGCTAGTATCGTAGCATTCTTTTTTCGTCCTAGGATTAGACGTAAATATGTACTTTATTTACTTTTTACTTCATTTATTTATTACCCTTAACTGCATAGTGATGTAATTCTACATCACTATAATTTTCCTCATTTTTTTTCTAAATTTTTGTCAAAGGACCAACCAATACGTATGACCGCAGTTTTTGACCATATGCGTATGGTCAAAAACTGCTTTTTCCCTTAATTTTCCTATGATGTATGCACATAATTTAGGAATGCAAGGATTTTATTCATACAAAAAAAATATACAGCTAAGCTTCCAATATACATTATTAACAGTGTTTTTCTGCTATTATATGTATGTATTATACAAATAAAAGTTCCTCTAAAATCGCTCTATATATCAAAGAAAACCTCAACAAATAGCGTTGGGTAATTATAAAGTTCTAAACATACATAGGGACAGACTACGGGAGGCGACTTTGTTTTGTACTATGTATTGATATTAATGTATTTTCATCTCCAGCAATACAGATTTATTGGTAAGTATTCAGATATAAGTTCCATATAATTTCGGTAATGCGTTGTTTTTCTCCTGTATTGTCGGTTTTTGAACAAAATTATTCAAGGTTTATTTTTTATCTTCTCATCTTTATAATTTTTATCAGATCGTGGGAGTACCTGGTGATCCAAATGAAACCGGGAAGAAGTAAGAGTCACTATTTATAATACAATCCAAAACCAACCCCTTAATCACACAAATTTACAAATGCGAAAGTTTGTGAGTGTGGTTGATTGTTACTCACGTTTAAACTACTGGAGTAATTTTAATGAAATTTGGTATGGAGTTTGCTTATACCCTGGATTAACACGCTATGTTTTATGCCGATATTCCCACGGGAATGGGACCATTTGCCGTTAATACTGCCGGGATACAGCTAGTTAATCAATATAATAACCAAGCAAAATTTTCGGGTCATATATTATAAGACTTCAATAAATTATATAATTCTGAACTAAATTAAATTATATATTCAATACAAAACAACAATACTTTCTAACCTTTTTTCACAGTTGTATTGTGTTAAAAAAATCTTTTTTTTTTTTAATTTTTACTCAGCTAGCCCTCCTCACTAGCGAGTTATTTATATATATGTATCTGTATATGTGTACACACTGTGTATGTGACCCGGAATTTTTGCTCGCGAGTGAGTAAAGCAAACGGAAAACCATTTCAACGGAATCATTTTTCTTTGCAAGTAATGACCCCATTAAAGAGATTTCAACATTTCCTACCCAAGCAATCTTCTCTTACAATAACTTTATAACAATAACTCTCTTTATTTCTTAGGAAAGAAACAAGATGGAATCAAAAAGCATTGAACCAAGTACGTGAAATCATTTTTATACAGGAACCTTTTTTTTTGTCCTCCATCCACCCACCCTGCGGTTATATGGACGGCGTAGTGTCAGACTCTTAGTGAATAACCCTGACGGCTTCAGCTATCGCGGGTGCTGAGCGAGTCCTGGGCATCCAGAGAACATTCCTCAGGCCCCACCCAACGCGCTTTTAGTAGCCAAAACATTCAGGTAAATTTTTATCCCGGAATATATTTCTGACTAGCTGACCGGGGGTCAGCTAGTCAGAAATATTTTCAATTATATACAAATCTATCGCCGAAACGATAGCTCCATTTAGAAAAACAGGTAACACCATATGCTGGAAAATCATGTCCAACTATTTGTTCACTATGTACATAGGTAGGCAGTGCCTTTTTACCTATGTCGCACGCCTATGGGCTATATTGTATCCCCGAATTCCCACGGGAACGAAAAAACGCGAGTAACACTGCGCGGTATACCTAGTACTATAATAAATGTTCATGGCTTCCAGATATTCAAGTCCGATAATGTTCTAAGTGAAGATTCATCAAATGAGTAAGTTTATTGCAATATTATGTATTGATATTTTTTTTGTGCTAAAGAACCCCTTTCTTTCATTATTTGTTTAAGACCTTCAGCTTCCCTTTATTGTTTGCCCACTACATTGCTAATCTTCGGTTAATTTCACGCAGTAATACCTGGTATAAAGTTTTATATATAGGTATATTAATTAAAACATAAATTACAGATCTTCTGAAATATTGGTACGTACAATGTCAACAATTTTGGTGTAGCCACTTTTAGGTCTGAATAAAGATATATGGTAACTATAGAGGGTGGGTACAGAAATAAGAGGATAATTATATTAACCAGTGGCGTGCACACCATATAGGCAAAAAGACACACCTACCTTAGTATTTTGGCTACCCGAACTAATAATAGAGTTATTGCTAGATCTTTTTTTGTTGTACTCACAACAAAGGCTAGCAAAGGCCCTGTGTTTTGTGGGTGAGTAGATGTGACCAGTGGCGTGCACACCATATAGGCCAAAACTCACCTTAGTGTTTTGGTTTCCCGACCTAATAATAGAGTTATTGCTAGATCTTTTTTTGTTGTACTGACGACATAGGCTAACGAAAGTCCTGTGTTTTGTGGGTGAGTAGAGAGGTAGGTATATTTCGTAAAGACATGTTACCTATACATAGGTGTCAATCCTTGGGGATCACTACCTACCTTGTCGTAAAAGCCAGTGCACGCCAGTGATATTAACTCACCACTAATTGGACTCAAAAACCCAACCCAATATGCTCCCACGTCGGTCAATATGTATATGTATTACTGCATGATACATTTAAATTAAGGCAACGGTGTGGGTGTAGTTTTGCTGAGAATGACACTGAAATGAAAGTAACGAAATCAGCAATGTACATCGATTGCTGCTACGACGCCAGAGCGATGCGATGTAGTAGACTTAGGCCCCAGGTCAACATGTGTTTTTTTTTGTTGTATCTACAGAAGCGTCTGTGGTCCAGTTGGTCGGATACTTGACTTGTACCCGGGAGGTCCCGGGTTCGAGTACGGCTACTGGACGTATACCAATGGGACTCTTTTTCAGAGCCTATGTATGCAACGCAACGCTCGTACGGTGAAGGACAACATCGTGATGAAACCCGCACAACACAAGGTGTGTGAACCCTATAACGGCGATGGGCTCACCCCCTGTCACGTTGGGTTAAATACGCTTGGTGAACCGTGGGCATTTGCTTATTAAGCAAGTACCTCTTCCTACCCCGCTGAGGCTAAAAGGCGTGAAGTGTATTTATTTTATTTTTTTATTTTATTTTTTACAGAATACTCGTCGACGGCATTCGTACCAGTACGGACCCCGAAAGTCTGACGAGGCGCATGACTCAGGCACGTCGAGTAGCAGTGGGGAGAGGAATCCAGGAAATCCCTACACTGTACAGAACGAGAGGTACCTGCAAAACTGGCTGTGGAATTTTAACGTAAGTCTTTCAACGAGTGATTTTCTTGGCGGACATTTTTTTCCGTTTCATTTCCGCTCCCTAGATGACAATAGATGTCAATATGTTCGAAGCTACATTCCGTCAAACATACATTTTTAATCTTGTTATGATGTTAGGGTCAAACAGTCTTATTAACTGTCTAGTTACTGCAGATAAAGAATGTAACAGAGAGCCCGGTATTCAAGGTGAAGAGGAGAGCCGACAGGTTCCATTGACAGATATCCTGATGTAATATTTAAGTATTTTATTTTTGCATAAAATTTTAACATTACTGTACTTAAATTTTAATTCCATTTGAATTTTGTACAGCTTCTATTCAAATAATATTTGTGGTTTTTTTTTCAGTTTTGTATTTAAATGCAAAGCCCTTGTTTTGCGTTTTTTTATTATTCATTATTTTTTTTTATCACTATGAACAAGCGTTTGATCACCATCCTGTCAGATGTTAAGCAGCGATGTGGTCTACGATGGAGCACACTTATTCAGTAGGTACCCATTCACCCGCGACTTGAAGACCTTCAAACTATACCTGCGCAGTTAACACAGACTCCGGCAAGTCGTTCCACATCCTGCACTATGAAAGTAGACGCAAACCGTTTGGCTCGCGTAAATGGCAAATCCATCTGGTATGGATGACGTTTTGCCGTTCTCCTGGTTGTCCTATTGTAAAAACGCGATGGGGGTATTAGGTTATGCAACTCCGTAGCACACTCTCCGAAATGCACCCTAAATGAATTAAGTAAACCTCCGTATTCTAGATGGACGGAGACCACATGAACCTGAGCCCTAAGGCCCCGGTCTTCCAGTCCGCGGGTCCATCAGGAACTGATCTGTTTTACACGAGAAAGTGGTGGTATTTTCATCAGGTACGTCTTTTATCAGACGCTAACGTAAAATACATGCATGTTAAGCGACTAAAACATTTTAAAAACAAACGTGCACCGACATTTCATTGTAAGGTTATACCTGGTATAGTTCGTGCATTTCATGAATGCGCGCGGGCCTTAGATGTGTGTGTGGCAGTTTTGTTCGTTTGAACAACTAGCGTGTCCATATACGACTCACACATCTAAGGCCCGCGCGCATTCATGAAATGCACGAACTATATTACGGTGCGAAATAAACCAAACATAAGCATTTAGCTTACCTTCGTTGTTTACTTGCAATTTGTGACACAGTTACATATGTGCCGTGGTCGACTCGTGGCCATGGCACATGTAACTGAAACAATACCCGTTGAGTGGGTCTCACTATTACCACTGAGAATAACCATTGATGGTACTACATGTCACAATATAACCATTGAGAACGACTGCACCGGATGAGTCTCTGTGACACGGCTCAGTGCCCTTGTGGGGAAGCGAGCGAAAGCAAGGACCACGCACTATGGGAATGCAGGTTATACAATGAGGCATGAGATGCTTAATAAACTGGAGCGGACCGAGCCAGGGCCAATATACTTTGGGGCCCTGGTAAGCAGTCGAGGGAACTTTGAATGCGTGAGTTTACTAATCGCTGGCATACAGCTCGAAGAACATATGAAGCCTGTTAACGACTGAAGACGCGACGAGGACCCGTCGGTCCTCATCGTCGAAGTCTCCGTAATTTGGTCGTCATGCCCAAAATCCTTTGTCCATCCCTGGACAAAGATAATTTGTAGACCCGCGTACACCGCCGTGCGCAGTTTTAGTTATTTTTTAACCCCCGACGCAAAAAAGACGGAGTGTTATAAGTTTGTCGTGTCAGTGTATGTATGTGTCTGTCTGAGACAACGTAGCTCCCAAAAGGATGATCCGATTTTAATGTGTTTTTTTAGTTTGAAAGCTGATTTGACCGAGCGTGTTCTTAGCTGTTTTTGACCGCTATCTAGTGGGAACCACTCCAAAGTTTTTACATAATATATCTGGGCGTCAATGGTTATATAAAACTGGTTTTTAAAAAAACGTGAGTCTCGTTATGAACGTTGCTATGGTTATAGTGAGACCCACCCTACCCGGTATAATTTTATTTTTATTTTTTGAAAACGATGAATAAGCGTTTGACCACCATCCTGCCTGATGTTAAGCAGCAATGTGGTCTACGATGGAGCATACTTGTTCATTAGGTACTTCATTATTTTTCTGCCCTTATCCCATACTAGGTGGGGTCGGCGCAACACGTTTTCTTGTGTGTCATTTTTCACACAGTCCATCCATACCTTCTTTGGCCTCTCTCCTCCCTTGTTCGATAGATACTTATACCATATTATTCGATTGCCGACATCTAAACGATAAGAGACCTAGAAGCCGTCCCGTTCATTGCAGTGGCCGAAGCGTCCAATGTAAACTCCTCGCCGCGGGAGTGAGCTAGGGCCATGCTGAAAATAGGAAGGTGGGAGGTCCTCTGGGGACCTCAGCCTTAGAATAACAACAACAACAACAAAAATAATACAGTTCCCATCCATTCAGGGTTAGTCAAATCCCAATAGACGTCCCAGAGAGCTAAATACCTACATATTTTTAAAGTTTCTACCTAGCCTAGCTTCCTCCTCCCGATATATTCCGTCACAGCAACAACCCTGAGCAAATATACTTTTGCTATTTTACTCAAATACCACTCCCTCATTCATCATAGCTTGGCGAAAACCTCTGAAGCTAGCCTTGGCATCATATTAAAGTTTATATTATAAACTGAAAGAACGCTGATGGAATTGCGGGCGTCCACTAAGACTTATTATAATGTGAAGATAGAGAAATATTTTTTTGTCATTATGGAGCTATTTCATGATAAACACACATCAAAAGTGTCTAGGGATCAACTACATTTCAGAAGATTGCAATCAAGAATATATTTTACAAAAACTGAATTCATTCATAATTTATTCAAAATGTGGTGATAAGTCATTGATACAGGCATGGGGAATTAGGTTGGAGACCAATCCAGAAGATTTGATTTAAATAAATTAGATTTTTTTAGAGCTAAAAATGTTCTTGATCCCTAGACACTTTTGATGTGTGTTAAATACAGGTTCTCTTGCACTCTTCTAGTTCGTTTACTTGTGTATTTATCGATTTTAATATCAACTTTTAATTTCAGGACGACTTTCTTCCATTCTGAAGAACATCTGCAGTGGACTTTTTGTTTTGCAAATTAAAATACTTTTAACTTTTAGTTTGTTTCATTTAGTCTTTCTTTTATTTGAAGAAAGCCATTAATATAATGCGTCACAGTCTGCTCTCTTTACATCTGTTGTTTTAAATGCACTTTAATTTATCATGCTCATAATATTATACGGTTCATTATTTTAACATACATAATATATACGTCACACCCGTTTCCCAGGGGGATGGACAGAGCTCACACCTCCACTTGTCACGATTCTGGCAAATCTCTTTAGCCTCTTCCACATCCATATTCTCATACAAGCTCGGCAAGAAATCTGTTTTTTATCAGTGATCCACAAACAGGCCCTGTAAAGCCCCAAAACGTGTAAAAAAGGGTTCTGTTAAGCCTACCTATATTTAGTATTTCTGCAACACAAAATATTTAGAACCTTTACCCTACATCAAGCAAAGTATTTGCTAACTTTCGACAGTGTAATGGCTTTTGCAAGCTGAGAACTCAGCTGTGATAAAATGTAAGCTTTAAAGGTAATGACCAAGTGAAGCTTTTAGCGGTTAGCATTGTACACGGAGTACCTTTTTTATCACCAAAAAGTTTTATTTGTACGATCATGATGTTTCGCCGATACGATGTGATAGACGAAAGTACCTTAAACCTTAGCTGGTTTTTCCAGGATGCGCTACACAGAAAATCGAGAAAACATTACACGTGGTATTTGTCCTATTTCCGATGAAGAAAACGTGAGCGTTTATAATCATTTTAAAGAAAAAACAACCGCTTTCAAACAGTACAAGTCGCCCTACCATTATTTTTTTCTATAATACATGTAAAAATTGGTAACCGCATAACTCCAGAACGGGTGGACCGATTTAAGTCTTTCTTTGTTGTGCTTATTAATGACAGCAGAAGGTTCTTATGAAAAAAAATCATCCACTTCTGGACACATCCACCCTTGAGGTTATACTAATTTCATATTAATGGATAAGACAGGACAACGTATGTCGCATCCACTAGTCTTATATATAAAAATCAAAGCCACTTTTCGTTGTCATTCCATTACTCCGGAACGGGTGGACCGATTTCGCTAATTCTTCTTTTGTTGTTCTCACTAATGACAGCAGAAGGTTCTTATGAAAGAAAAAAATGGCATCCACTGCTGGGCACAAGCCACCCTGGAGGTTATAGCCTAAAGACAGGACAACATCTGTCGCGTCCACTAGTACTTAATAAAATAAAATGTATCAGCTCATGACAAGAATCCCGAGACGCCAATCGAGCCCACGACCGACGTCCTAGAAGCATATCCACTGATCCACTATAGACTGCCTCGGACGTCATAGATAGATATTGAGCTACTTACACAAATAACTACAAGGGTCGCGGCCCAAGCCCCACATTATGTGGGTTTCCAATAGCCATTATTAATCCCGATAAAGAATGAAGGTGGGTTACCACTATCTGAAATATCATGCCCCAATTTTGTTTAACATTCTCGTTTTATCGACGACGAAAAGCGGCTCGTGCTTTGAATCTCTCAACTATATAGGTACTCTACAAACTATCAACTCGATTGGTTGACTTTTGTATTATGTAGGTACCAGAGGCGTGCACTGGCTTTTATGACAAAGTAGGCAGTAGTGGCGAAGCTAGGAGGTAAGCCGGTAGTGAAAAATAGGCACTTAAACAATGCCTATTTAGATTTTTTATTTATTAAAAAATCTTATTTGTTTGAGCTATAATAAGTCCCTACGCTACTTAATTTCCTTGAAAATATTTGTTAATGTGCCT
>SJJU01004595.1:0-21835 GCA_012932125.1 Conopomorpha cramerella | reverse complement strand
TACAGATCTCCATTTGTCACGATCCTGACATACCCCTTTCGCTTCATCTACATTCATACACCTTTTCATACATGACCTCCGGTTTCGAGTACTTTTTAGCTAACTTATTCCTTTTTTTGGACGTTTTTAATTCTAAATTAAGTAAGGGTTACACACCCTTCTCTCACATTTACTAATTTTCCTCGTAACCGTAGTTCGGTGAATTTTGTTCAAAATTAAACCTTTATTTGTATAGGGGAAGGTCCGTTTTAATTTTTCTTCTGGTTTTTTTGTTGGCAGGTAGGACGTGGAGTTGTGACTTTAAACGACCAATTGCTAACTCCACCGTGATCCAGCTATCCTGACGTCAGAATGGCGGGCCATGTAAATGCTATTTATTCTCTTTTTACGTATATACCAATTATTTTACTATAGATACTACCTGGTGCCATGCAGGTACTGACTTTTAGGGTAAGGAAACACTGAAAATGCAACATGGTCCATCCATCATAACGCACACTCGATTTGACCACCTACTCCTTTTTTAAAGTTGATTAAAAATAGGTAGAATATCCAATAATAGCTGGATATAGGCCTCTCCAATTGCACGTCACTATGATCTGTTTTCGGCTTCTCGCATCCAGCTTCTTCCAACATAATTTATATAAACTTGTTTATTACAGAACTCGAGATCAAACATTTACCGAGTCATGTTTGTCTGTCTGCGGCCTAATATATAGAAAATTGAAATGCCTCGATCAAAATAAAGTTTGTTTTCAAATCATTAATAATAAAGTTGTATTTCTGAGAATCTGAAAGTACATCATATAATAGCTACGTAGAAAAATATAAGACACGTATAACAAAAACATTCTGAAGCAAGGACAAAAATCAAATTAAAGCTTTCAAATAGATAAGTACTATACTTTTTTTCCCGATCATTTCCGCATGTTTCTGTAAAAACGGTTAAATCCTTCGCGATCCTCCCTCTCCATCAGCTCCTCATCAATCAACAGGTCGAAATCTCCGAGCGCTTCCGTCGACGGTATCTTATTCCATCTCGCATCAGGTATACCGTCAGGTGGCACTACAACCGAAACGATATTGTCAATCAACTTGTGCTTCAGAATTCTATCGTTGTGCGTTGTTGACTGGAGCGAGGGTGACGCGTTCACTTCAACCAGCCACGGCTTCAAGTTGTTGTCGATAATTATGTCGTAGCCATAGCACTCGAAGCAATGCCTGTCGTTCGCCATGACGGGCACTACGGCCTTCAGCGAGTGAACAATTAGCCAATTAATGTCCGAGAACAGCTTGTCAGTCACGCCCCGACCCCTGGTGCCCTCTAAATACAACCTCAGGTTCTGTACACTCATTTTGCCGCCGTGAAGACTGTTGTAATCGCCGCCGTGTTTCTGAACGCTGACGTTAGTCAAATGTACATACATGTTGTCCAGCTCTGTGACGCTGGTGTCGTATTTCACTGTGCAAAATCTGCAGAAGCCATGCTGAAATATATAAGCTTTTAGAGGCCGGAAACATGTTACCAGAACGTACAATCGTAAATCAAACTTTTTGCCGCCCATCAGTAAAGGATTGTCTATGTATTTCGATATGACGTAACACTCTTTGCTGGTGAACTGTGGATTTAAAGCTGACTTGAGTTCGCGCGACCACTTTTTCAGTTTCGAGAGTTTATTTATCAAAAATATGCCAGCGCCCTGAGATTTTCCGCACGGTTTCATTATCCAAGTGCTCTGAGGTGATTTTCTGTATTCCTCAACGAACATGTTGTAATCAGCTGGCAGTACGTATGTCACTGGTATGAAATCCAAATGGACATATTTAGTGATGACGTGACCGTTGGGGAGTGTGACATCAAATTTCTCTGCTAGAGGATTGCCGTCTTTCTCCAAGTCTTTTCTGTAGCGTTTGATGTTTTTGACGAGTAGGTCCTTTCTGGAGAGCTCGTAATGGTTAGGGAAATGGTTTATTAGTTGGTTGTCGTTCATGCGGTAACCGCTCTCGATGCTGAAGATGTTGCGGCAATTGGTCGTGAAGGACCAATAAAAGTTCCACTCATCCTCGGGACCCACCTGCGTCCAGCCGCGTCTCTCGAAATTGTTCACGATAACAGATTTATCGAGGTCCGTGCAGTAGGTCACTCGATTCTTGTCAACAGCACTCGATACAGGTTTGCCGTACAGATTCGGCGAGATTTTCTTGACATCCTGGGACAGCATTTAGAATTGTGCCAAAGTGAATTTAGATTGAAGCCGTAAAAATGTAAATTGTACAAAAATATTTATGTTATGAAATAAACGATTCAGAAATGTCATCAAAATTTCATGGTGACGGCGACTATTTTTTTAATGTTACTGCTTTGTGTTTGTTATTCAGAAGCCTTACAAGCTGCCATAAAATTGGGGTACTGATAATCTAAATATATAAAAGGAAAAGCTGACTGAATGACTGACTGAATGACATATCTCAACATATATCAACGCACAGCCCAAACGGCTAAACATAGGGACTTGAAATTTGGAACGGACGTAGCTTAATTACCGTAGGGGTGCACTAAGGAAGGAATTCTCGAAATTCCCACGGAAACGGAAATAAACGGGAAAATTATTTTGTATGAAAAAGCTAAACGGCTCAAGTTAGACGGTTGAAATTTGGGATGCAGGTACTACTAACCTACGCGAATGAAATCGCGGGGCGTCCACTAGTATTGTACTAAAACATTTTCTATTCTTTTGAAAGTTGTTGACAAAAGTTAAAAGTTGTATTCTTCGTAAAGTCGGGAAAGTTAATGGCGAATAATGCTACGCTAAACGGCTGCCTTTGCAACAATTTTCTATCTAATTCAAATAAATTGCTCTCTGAAACTCCTAGTGAAGTGTACGTGATAAATTGTACATTTAGTCAAAGTGAAGTAAACAATTTAAAATATGAGATGAACTTTCACTAACAGAGCTTTCTTCAACGAAATAGCTCAGCAAAAACAGCCTGGTATATAGCGAGTCGCCACTGTACAGCTCTAAAGTGAACGAGCAATTTTCTTGCGAAACATAAAAGCTTACCTATGTATTGCTTTTTGAAAAAAAGTCGGTTATATTATAAGGGTACTTGGGTACCGAAGAGGAAGGCGATGACCCTGCACACGTTTTTTTGACCTCTTGTTACATAGATATTATTCGTAGTGCAAGTTCACGACATATTGGCACCTTGTGAGGTTAAGTGTCCCCAACTGTACGTTAAATCTTGATGGATGGCGGCGGCATGAATGGAGGAGATTCCTGAAGGGTCGCGTATTCAGACCCCTCTGGAGAACATTTTTACTGCCTTTTAATAACACAATGGAACATATTGGGAACAAAAGTAACGGCCAGTACAATCCTTTTAAAAATCTGGACATAGAGGTCTAATCTACGGAAAATCCTCAAAGTCACAATGACTCTCACGACGTTATTGCAAAGCGTTGTTCAGTCGGTCAAGAATCTGCTCTACCACCCTAAGGTTGAAACTCATATGAATGTCATTAAACATTAAGGTTAATTGTTCACTTGTCACAATATACCAACTCTACCTTATAGATGTTTTAGTGACACGGGAAGTGTCATCAAAACTGATAGACCATTTTCTTGGCCGACCGTACAGTCAGCGAAAAAAGTGGTCTACGAGTTTTAATGGAATTTTAAGTATAGCTTTCATGATGCGACAAAGAAATGTCATGGAAAGAATGACAGAAAGCCTACTTCAAGTCTATAAATGGACTACTGATCCTGAAATACAGAAGGTTACTGAACATGGTCCTATCGTATTCGGTTAATTTGCTTGATGCCAACATTATCTAAAAACTTGAAGTGTATTCATTTTTAACGAAAATACGTCCAAACAATGACTACTAAGTAGAGAACTACTTAAGGCCTTACTATATATTATTGAGAGAATAACTATTTCGAAGATATTCCAAGCTAAACTTACTTGTCAGTTATATTGTGTCAAATTCGGAGTTTCAGTAAACCTACATAACCTGTAATACTTTCCTTTGTCTGAAGAGTCTGTGGTCCATTTGGTCGGATACTTGACTTGTAACCGGGAGGTCGCGGGTTCGAGTCCGGCTACTGGACGTGTACCAATGGGACTCTTTTTCAGAGCCTATTTATGCAACGCAACGCTCGTACGGTGAAGGACAACATCGTGATGAAACCCGCACACCACAATGGTGTGTGAACCCTATAACGGCGATGGGCTCACCCCCTGTCACGTTGGGTTAAATACGCTTGGTGAACCGTGGGCATTTGCTTTAGCAAGTGCCTCTGCCTACCCCACTTTAGGATTAAAAGGCGTGAAGTCTACTTTCCTTTGTGTAAGTGACAGCGCGTTTATTGGTAAATACACACATCAAAAGTGTCTAATAATACACAATCTAATACACAATCTAATTTATTTAAATCAAATCTAATCTTCTGGATTGGTCTCCTACCTAATTCCCCATGCCTGTATCAATGACTTATCACCACGTTCAGTAGTTACGGCGTGAAAGCAGAACAAACAAACAAACAAACTCACTTATAATATTAGTAAGATATATATAGAAGATATCAGTTAAGTCTAGTTGTTTTTGCTCTGAGGGTAAACGTGACACGTAACAAAATATTTTATATTTTCATAACTCCGATTTCAGAAGCACCTTTAATTTATTAATGATCTCTCCGAAAATAACGTTCTATTTTCATTTTTTTTTCTCCGTATCCTGATTCTGGCTGGAGTACACAACAAAACACTGGAATCATCACTGTCGCTCGCTGACAGCTGTTCCTTAATCTGACGAAGGTCTCAGAGGGGGAAGTTAAACGTCCAATATCCCGATACCTATTGTTCCTGGACAGATCAACTTATTTGATCCACCCTCAATGGGTTCCACCCGCCGAGCCAAATAGCGGGATGATGAATTACATTTCTAATCCTTTTGACTGCTACCTTCATAATTTGCGATTTGAGTTAAATTCGTTTGGACTTATTGTCTTAGATTATTGATCTTGCTTTTTATTGCTTACACATTACAATTTACTTACTTACACACATACATACACTTCACGCCTGTCTCCCAGAGGGGTAGGCAGAGACTACAGATCTCCATTTGTCACGATCCTGACATACCCCTTTCGCTTCATCTACATTCATACATCTTTTCATACATGACCTCCGGTTTCGAGTACTTTTCACGCCACCTTCGGTCAGGACATCACCAATCTGGTCTTTATATGTCCTTCTGGGGCGACCTCTACTCACCCGGCCCATTACATCACCCATATAAATCTCTTTCGTCAATCGACTTTCATCCATTCTCTCCATATGCCCAAACCACCGAAGCATGCCCTTTTCAATCTTGGTCACTACGTCTTCCTTCAAACCGCAACTTTCTCTTATCACACTATTTCAACAACTACCTATTACAATTTACTTGGGGATTTCAATCTCAAAGAGGTGGTCTAGCTAGCTCTCGTTATTTAGATAGAACTTGTTTTTAAAAGTGAACAAGCGTTTGACCACCATTCTGCCTGATGTTAAGCAGCGATGTGGTACGGGAGACAGGCGTCATAATTAATGTAAAACCTTGTCACAAAGCGGAAGGAAGAAATTCCGTCTTTATTCGCATTTTTAATAGGGCATAATCCGGCAGCTGTATCCTGTAGGTTAAAAAAAATCCAATATGAGAGGTCTCATTGTACTGGGTTTGCACTTTTACATACAGACGTTGAGCGAAAAGGAACCACAATGATCTATCGGCAGGATATTTTTTAGTATACAATTTATAAATACTTAGTCTATTCAAAGGATCATAGAAGTAAAGTACGTAAATATTCATATTCATTTATTGTTCTTCCATGTGTACCTTTATGATGTTAAGTATGTATGTGATGGTCCAACATGGAGCCTGTTGGTATCCTATCAGGGGCAGCACAGTTCGGAGAGCGCCTACTTATTACAACACTTAAATCTAATTATAACTTAATAAAGTATTGGGAGCGTGACGCACTTTCTTATTAAGCAAGTGCGTCAGCCTACCCCGCTTTGGGATTAAAAGGCGTGAAGTGTATTTTTTTTTTACAAGTCAAGTATCCGACCAACTGGACCACAGACGCTCTTAAACAGACGTAAACTAAATAACATATGTATTTGACAGGGAAATTACACTTCACGCCTATCTGCCAGAAGGTTTACTCTAGGTTTAATCCTCCGCATTCACCCGTGGTGCTCTCCCGAAAGGCAATTTGTGCCTCGTTTGTAATAATTCTGTCTCTCACTATTTAGATTAGGGAAGTCAAAAAAAACGTATGTATGCATTGCAATTCAGCGCATATATATATTTTGTCTTCTTATTTCTATACCGTCTTTAGTTTAATAACTATGTGAGATCCAAGACAGAAGGCTAGGCCCCCCCGGGATCTAGCCCAGTCGTCACTGATTGAGCTCTTGTCTATTCTGGATGCCGCTGTAAATCCTGGCTCTAACAGTTGTGGGAAAGTGGGTGAGAATATCCCGGATATCTGCCAGAATGGTACCGATTACAATTACCATTTTTCACGGTCCAAACATCCCCATTTCATTCATACTTGATCCTTTCGAGTACTTTCTCTCTCAAAATATTATTATTGTGCACATTAAAGTTATTCAATTTTCCAGTTTCCGCCTTTAACTTCGGCCATTGACTCCCTACCACGTGCCCACCGTCCGCCATTACTTTACTTCCAATAATAAATCTTCGTGCAATACTGTGAAAGTTTTACTCGCGTACAAACTGCTACCAGCTCTACGCTATATCAATTTCATTTTTTATCACAACACCGACAACTACTATCATTGTCCGTCCCTCTCGCACTCGTATCACTAGATAAAGAGGTAACAAGTTATGAAACGATGTCCGTACAGATGTTGGAGTGCAACGGTTGGTCGTAGGGCACGAATACTGAACGGGACTAAAATCACTTGAACCTGACGTTTGTGTTCATACTTAGTAATGAAAGTTCTTGATATACTGGTTGGTGTTTCGACTAACAATACGTCTTTATGAAACTGCCGGGTAATTCGCGATATCAATAGAGCTTCAGTGGCGAAGCAAGTACAGTTTACACAAAGTTCTTTAATAAAGTGGTTCCTTACACTTCTATGTCTTGTGATAATATTATCTTTGGGTTGGAATTTAATTTCGACGGTTCCGGTGCTAAACCGAGAATCTATATTGCTCTGTAATATCCTGCCGAGAAGTAATATGATTCGTTCAATGATCAGTCTTTATTGTTTTCCCGAGACTGTTTTACTGCAGTTTTCTATGGAAAATGTAAGATTATTTTCAAGTTGTTTGCTTCGGATTTTACACAAAGTTAGACCTATTCGGGATTAAAGAATAGAGAGAGAGAATTAAAAAAAAACATTTCACTTACTTTAATCCCAAAGCGGAGTAGGTAGAGGCACTTGCTTAATAAGCAAATGCCCACGGTTCACCAAGCGTATTTAACCCAACGTGACAGGGAGTGAGCCTATCGCCGTTAGAGGGTTCACACACCTTGTAGTGTGCGGGTTTCATCACGATGTTGTCCTTCACCGTACGAGCGTTGCGTTGCGTACATAGGCACTGAAAAAGAGTCCCATTGGTACACGTCCAGTAGCCGGACTCGAACCCGCGGACCTCCGAATTTAAATAAAAATAAATAAAATAAATACACTTCACGCCTTTAATCCCAAAGAGGGGTAGGCAGAGGCACTTGCTAAAGCAAGTACCCACGGTTCACCGAGCGTATTTAACCCAACGTGACAGGGGGTGAGCCCATCGCCGTTATTACCTCCGAATTTATTCGTACAAAATAACAAAGACCAATAATACATATTTAAAAGTAAAACACATAGTTAACAGTTTGGGATGCAAAAACGCTGCTGACTCAGAATTATGCTGGGAATTGCACCCGCAGGACTAATTTTCAGGCCAGTGCCAAAAGTGACCCACGATGTGTGACAAGCGCGCCTGTCGAATAGCCATACATAATATTAAAGATAATTTATATACATAAGTAGCAGGGCCTGCGTGGAGTGTCCGACCCCCCGCGCTCCCCGCGCTGAGGGCGTGCACCGCGTAGGCATAATCCTGAGACGCAGTCTTTTCTCGCGATATGGATAATGAGCACCTCACACTCTTATCAGCAGTAAACGATGTCAATTTGTTTGTAGTTAGGTCTTGTAAATTATTATTTCAATTTGTTACCTAACTACCTAATTATATGTAGTTATTACTCCAACTGTTTGGATGCTCAAAATGTTTATGATGCGAGAATAAATGAATTTTCTTTCTTTCTTTCAAGTAGAAAGAGATTATGAACTGAAGACCCCAAGTAATAAAACACATATATTCACACACACATACATCCACGTCAATAACCCCGAACAGGGGCTTAACAGAGACACGATTCCATGCAAGTTGCATCCACGCCAACAGTTCGGCTTAGTTAATATTTTACAACAACACACACATTGCCTTCATCCCATGTTAAGTAGCTAAAGCACTTGAGTTATGGAAATCAGACAACGAAATATACTTACTTAAATACTTTTTTTTTTCTTTTAAATACATACTTATATAAATAAAACAACCAGACACATCCAACAAGTACTTAAAAGCTCATCACCTAAATACCTGCCAGCGGTGGGAATCGAACCCACGGCCCTATGGAGCAGAGGCAGACCTGTCTCTACTTTGTTTGACTAATTAAAGAGGAGTTTTACTTAATCACCGAATAATCCTTTTCGCACCTCGGAGATTTCCATATGTCGCCGTGTATTAGAGCAATCTATACTCGGTATCTTCCTACGTGACAGAGTGCGTAAGACATAGATCAGACGACGCACTGGAGCTACCAACATCGTGAAAGTCATCGATTCAAATGGCGATGAGCTGGTCACATACATAATGTATATCGCACAGTTAGAACAAAAGTAACACAAAACAAAATGTGCCATTTTATGAAATTGAACCTTAACTTAAAAGATACAATACAAACCAAAAGGTTTTCTCCGCTTTCATAGACTTAGAGAAGGCTTATGGTCGGGTACCCAGGAATGAGTTGTGAACCTTGCTGCTGTCCCGGTTCAGGTTGGACAAGACCTTGGTACGGGCTTTGAAATCACTTTATGATGATTCCAGTGCCTGTGTCAGGGTAAACGGGACCTACTCAGACTGGTTTAGCATCCATAGAGATGTCAGACAGGGATGCGTAGCGTCTCCGTGGCTGTTCAATCTGTTCATGGACAGTTGTTTGGAAGACCTGAAAGGTCATGATTGGGGTCTAGATATGGGTGGTTTAATCATCAAATGCCTTTTATATGCTGACGATCAAGTTCTATGATGGGAAGTAGAAGCTACCAGGTGGTCGGACGCCTTTGTTCCACGTGGTCCATCTTGCAGTCCCTTTGAGTTACTTCTAGGATTAAATGTCTTACTACGAATTTTTTAGTAAGTAAAAATTACGAACATCAAATATCAAAGAGCCGTAAATAAAACGAATGACAATAAAACATGACCGTACCAGGAGGGGGTGGGGTGCCAGAAACTGCTCACAGTTTCTCCGTCACAAATATTGGAACGTATTCCGAAGGCCGAAGATCATCAGGCCGCGGAGGTACATGTGTCCAGCCAGCTTGAAGCTCAGGCTGGCTGGAAACCAAGTGTTCACTGTTTTCTCGTAAACCTTTAAATGTGACGCCATAAATTCAACGTTATTGCCGTCACTAAATAAGCGTCTGTGGTCCAGTTGGTCGGATACTTGACTTGTAACCGAGAGGTCTGGGTTCGACTCCGGCTACTGGACGTGTACCAATGGGACTCTTTTTCAGAGCCTATGTATGCAACGCAACGCTCGTACGGTGAAGGACAACATCGTGATGAAAACCGCACACCACAAGGTGTGTGAACCCTATAACGGCGATGGGCTCACCCCCTGTAACGTTGGGTTAAATACGCTTGGTGAACCGTGGACATTTGCTTTAGCAAGCTGCCTACCCCGCTTTGGGATTAAAAGGCGTGAAGTGTATTTAATTTTTTTTAAAACCTAATAAAGAAACTGTATTAAAAAACGCTTCCGTTAATCAGATTCAGAATGTTTCTAGTGTGTTGAAAATGTTTTTAGTAATAAATAACCGATATAAACACCATCGTTAAGCGCCTCTGGCACATATCTAGTACTAAATATAAAGAGGAAAGATTTGTTTGTTTGTTTGTATTGAATAGGCTCCGAAACTACTGAACGGATTTTGATGATTCTTACACTAAAAGAAAGCTACGTTTTTCCAAATGAACATAGTCTACTTTTTATCCCGAAATTCCAACGGGAACGGGTTGATATTATTATAAAGAGGAAATAATTGTATGGATGGATGTTTGTAACGAATAAAAGCTACTTGACGAAGGAACAAAAAGGATGCGAGTAACACCGCGTGGCACAGCTGGTCTCTATATATAAAAGAAAGTCGTGTTAGTTACACTATTTATAACTCAAGATCGGCTG
This sequence comes from Conopomorpha cramerella, assembly GCA_012932125.1. NCBI lineage: Eukaryota > Metazoa > Arthropoda > Insecta > Lepidoptera > Gracillariidae > Conopomorpha > Conopomorpha cramerella. The sequence goes on along the minus strand of SJJU01004595.1, from coordinate 11,294 downwards.
AACCGATTTGGTTGAAAATTGGTGGGGTGGAAGCTTAGAACCAGGAGACGGACATAGGATACTTTTTATCTCGATCCCGTGGGACGTGGCGCTGTATATATGTATAGTTTGTATGACATACTGAAACTACACGAATGAAATCTGTTTATTTATTTAAAACTTACAAAACGGGCTTGTTTTATAATAAATTTACCGTCGAAGTTCCAACTCCACACCTCCAACATTATAGTCACAGCCAGATAACAAACCTCAGCGAATTCAAATCGTACGAAAATTAAATTTCCACCTCGCTGCGGACACAAACACTGGGAATAATTACTTTGCTCTCGCTCGAAATAAACCGGCCATCTCGTCTTCCAATCTAAAAGCTTTAATGCCAGCGTAGAAAATCATCAAACATCTCAAAGTAATTTGACGTTTATTGTTTACTAGCTGTACCTCGCCGATGATATGTACTCGCATTTTTTCGTTCCCTTGGGAATTTGGGGATATTATCAATAATGTTATAGCCTAAAGCCTTCCTCGATAAATTATCAATTCAACACAAAAAGATTTTTTGAATTTGAATTCGAACCAGTAGTTCCTGAGATTAGCGCGTTCAAACAAACAAACTCTTCAGCTTTATAATATTAATATAGATTGACGTTGTACTACCGGGTTTACACTTTTAATATAAAAAAAATACACTTCACGCCTTTTAATCCCAAAGCGGGGTAGGCAGAGGCACTTGCAATATAAGGTACATACGCATTTCTTAAAAAAAAAAACAACCATACAACCACTATGGTCTCGGACTAAATACAAATAGACTTGCAAGCGGAACCACAGTATATCTGTTTTCAATCGATACGTATGCAATTCTATGTACTTCTGAATCCACACTGTCACTTTTACAACCGAAATTACACTTTGGATCCAACCATATCCTGCTAGGCAGCAAGGATCAGAAATATTTTTTTCTTACTCTTTCAGTCTCGCATGTTTTCCATATTTCTGTCTCAATTAACTCTAAAATTCCGTTTAGGTTTTTGCAGGTCTAGTTGTTTTCGGTTTGAGACTATAAGGAAACCACGTAACAGACGGAACGCCCGCGGGGCAAGACGTAGGAGGGCGCGGAGGAACTCTCAGACCTTAGCGGGGGTGAAGATGCTCGCGCGGGGCGTGAGCAACAGTGCCACTGCCTAGTAGCTACCGGCTTTGTATGCAGGCACTTGTACCGCAACCCGCCCCCACCTACTGCTAGCCCCGAGGGCGTTACGACAGTTAAATGGTTTGCCTGTAGACACCGCACGATTGTGAATCTGACAATTTATAAGCGCTCGTGACGGGAGTGATTGACAAGGCTAATTCCGAATATCCACTCTAGAAAATCCATCCCAGGGTGGATAGTAGGAAAATACGCGTCCAAAAATCCACCTCATTATAAAAAATAAATTTTCAAATGTACGGCGGGGTGGATAATTGAACGTGCATTTTCCTAATATCTACCCTGGGGTAGATTTCTTAGGGTGAAATCGGAATGACAAATGAGCCAATCCATGTTCTCTGGGTGTCCAGGGCCTACTTAGCACCAGCATTAGCTAAAGGCCATCTGGAGGATTTTCATCAGAAGAAGTTTGACTCAAACTTTATCGTCACAGCCAGATAACAAACCTCAGCAAATTTTCAACCCAAACAAAATGTCGTATCCGGAGGCGATCACGCGACAAATTGTTTATTTTATATGAAGATAAACATTTTTTTTGCGTGTCCTCGCATTGCCGCCACAGTAAAAGTTATTCATATTGACGAGCCCAACAACGTTTCTAAGACTCGGGACCCTTTTACACGCAGTATGGTAGATACTCGAAATAAACCGGTCATCTGATCTTCCAATCTAAAAGCTCTAATACCGACGTAGGCAATGACAGCTCTAAGTAATTTGACGTTTATTATGAACTAACGAAGCCGAAAGCTGCCCGCCCGAATAGTCAAACTCATACATAACTACTTAATTAGCAGGTACAGGTCGTTTACTGTAAGAAGTACAGTAGCTTATTCCGTTTATCCACCACAGAGAAACCCACCCTGTGGTGAATAGCGGGAAAATACGCGTATTGAATGTAATGGATTCTCAGACGTATTTTGGTGGGTTTAAACATAATACTGGGTTTGTATCGTTGTCAAAATCAAGCGTGTCCTAAGATATTCCTCTCAATGTTGTTGATTAGTAATCATTGCATAGTATAAAACAAAGTCCCCTCCCGCTGTCTGTTCATACGTAAGCTTAGATCTTTAAAACTATATATACTTTAAAACCTAGTAATATAAATATTTAAAGTTTCTAAATAATAGTAGTAACTAAGTGGCTGGTGGAGGCTGCAGACATGGACCTAAGAAGGTGCCTGTCTGGGGCTTCTACTAGTTACCTTAAACATTGCAATGTCAGAAAATGACTTCTAAGTTGTAACTAAACCTAAGAACTTAACTGTACACTTAGAACGCAATGAACATTTTGTATTTGAATTTGAACTACGCAACGGAATTTGATGCGGTTTTCTTTAGTACATTGTGTGATTCTTGAGAAGTTTCGGAGATTCTTGAGGTTATATGTATAATACACGCATACAATAGCAGAAAATCATTGTTAATGAAGTACCTATATTTGGCGTTTACCGGGTCACCTAGTAAATCTGAGTGCTAAGCTAGTGAATCTTTGTAATTTATTATTGTAATTTCTATATAAAAAAGTTTATGTAATTTGCACACAATGTTACTATGGTACATATGGCACTCGACTAAGTATAATTTTTGTGATCAATTTGTTTTATGAATCTTAGTGAGTGATGTCTAGGATGTAAACTATGCTAATATTTTGTACACCATTCAACGGTTTACTTTATATTTTATATTTATATCTGTTTTCACTCCAATAAACAAAATAAATAATATACGTAGTACAAACATTCCGCGTTACCTCTTATAGTAAACGGCTTGTACCTAAAACGCTATAGGCTACTGTATTATTAGGGATAAACCTAAATCGAGGCAAGTAACAAATCATTTTGGATTCAGTTTTTGCTCGTGCCCTAGTTACCGTGTCTTTGAAAACGATATTCAAAGCTGAGCATTCATGGTCGAAGACACTTTGGATGGGTGTCCGTTCCTCATCAAGTAACAGCAGTGGCGTGCACTGACTTTTACGACAAGATAGGCAGTAATCCCCATGAATTGACACCTATGTATAGGTGTAACTTGTCTTTACGAAATATACATTCCAATATCTACTCACCCACAAAACACAGGACCTTCGTTAGCCTATGTCGTGAGTATAACAAAAAAAGATCTTGCAATAACTCTATTATTAGGTCGGGTAGGCAAAATACTAAGGTAGGCAGAGTCTTTTTACCTATATCATGTGCACGCCACTGAGTGACAGTAGTCGAATGGATTGGAATTCTGTCTCAGCACCATTTGTAGTTTAGAGGTCTTTGGGCAGTTTGAAAACTCTGTAACACTTAGTCATATCCCAGTTAAACCCGAAGTATACTGAACAAGAACCGTTTTAATTAGGCTTCTATAACGGCAATTTGATATACTCTATTGGTTTTCGCATAAAAAGAATAAATGTATGTAGGTACAGTTTTGGACCCTGAACAGTTTTATTTTATTTTTGTTTATTGGAGTACAACAGACTTAAACTTCTAGTATGTATACGTTAATGTAAGAAAGTACAACACAGTCAAGTAATTTAGTAGTATTATAATATAGAATATAGAAAATAGAAGATATCACACATCAAAAGTGAATAGGGATCAAGAATATTTTTAGCTCTAAAAAAAATCTAATTTATTTAATCAAATCTAATCTTCTGGATTGGTCTCCTACCTAATTCCCCAAAAACCTTCGTACATGTAACTGTGTCGAAACGTCGGACAAACAACGAAGGTAAGCTAAATGCTTATCTTTGGTTAATCTTCGCGCTATAAAACCCGTTTTAAACGTATAATATTATATTTATCTTCTATCTACACACATCAAAAGTGTCTAGGGATCAAGTACATTTTAGAAGATTGCAGTCAAGAATATATTTTACAAAAGCTGAATTCATTCATAATTTATTCAAAATGTGGTGATAAGTCATTGATACAGGCATGGGGAATTAGGTAGGAGACCAATAACTTGTAATATCATGTCAGTGCGCGTTTCCTTAAAAAAACATAGATATAGATAGAGGACAGATAGATACAGAAGAAAATTAATTTTGGTTTTGAAACCAGCAGCTGGTCTACTAACGCATTCAATAAATCTTTTGACGCAAAATGTGAGATATAATAATCCGTATTTTCCGTGCACAAATTATTTCTTGCGGACATATTAGCAGATGAATCAACACAACATGTGGCGGGCTGAAATTTGCTGGACGCCATATTTGCCGTCCGACCAATCCAATAAGCATTTTGCGTAGTGTTATTAGATTTCCATTTTGATTTATCCGTGTTATAGGTAATTAGGGAGTGTACTTTTTTATTTCAATTCGGATTTGTATTCAGCTTCCCAAGGTAATGATTCAGTGATAAGGTATGGCATTTTGTTGTTTGTTGCTGTAGGTATTTTATTTATAGCAGGGCTCGGTGACCTGTTACTTTTTCAAACCATTATCGTGTACTTGTAAGTGTGAGCTTAATTTCGGTTTAGTTCGCGTTAACCGGTTAACAAACCGGTTTAATATTTAGCGAACATTAAAAATCGTTTTTGGGATGATTAACCTTAAATAACCGGTATATACCGGTTAATCTGACCTAATTCTCTGTCTATCTGCCACCGCCGCCGCTGATAACGGTTAATTTCGTTCGAAATTCAGTTCTCTAAACTTCGTCTTTTTCGTTCATCGTTTGCTCGCGTTCGGACCAAAAGTTCGGAGCTTAACCATTACTAACCGGTATAAAACGATTAATTATTAACCGGTTCCAAGCCCTGATTTATAGTAAATTTTGATTTGTTTAATTCCTGAGGAATGTGACAGTATTTTCATTTCACTATTTTTTGTTTGAGGGATGAAGCTTGTGCCGATTAGAATTTCTGCTTTTTTTTCTTTCTGTAAGTGTGATTTTTTGTGTTTTTATTTGACCATGTGTTTTTGTGTATTATCGAAAATTATGTATGGTGGATATTTTAACGACTACGAACTAATAAACAGTTTATGTAAGTATTTAAATATTAAAATAAAGTGTATCCCAGTTTGAAGTCGTTGGCTGTATTAGCAGGGTGTGGGAAAACATACTTATTATTTGCACAATGGCGAATGAACTACCACGTTACAAAAAACAACAAATAATTACAATGACAAAATCTTACCCTAAACTTCTTTTTTCGTTTTATATCACAATGAACAAGCGTTTGACCACCATCCTGATGTGATCTACGATGGAGCACACTTGCTCATTAGGTACCTATTCACCCACGACTCGTAGACCTTCAGTATGTACTGCGCAGGAAATACAGACTCCGGCAAGTCATTCCACATCCTGGCGGTGCGCACTATGAATGTAGACGCAAAGGTCGCCGTTTGGTTCGAAATAAGGGTAACACGAATGTTTCTGATTACCGATTAACAATGAACGAATTATCAACAAGAAGGCTTATAACGTTACGTTTATTTTTTATTATTTGAGTAAGTTATTCAAACTTTAAAAACTTTTGTGACATGCAAAGTCAAAATCAAGTCAAGGGCAAATCTTTAAACATTTTATGACATTCACATAAAGTGGTCAAAACCAGAAACGGGGCAAGTCAAAGTCAAAATATCTTTATTTCATTGTTATAAGTGCAATAACATACAGATATACAGTAGCATAACACAAAGCTTGATGAAAGTCATTTATTACTTTAAAAACAAAAGTAATCGTCCCCGGTTCGAATTAATTTCTTTGACTGGCCAGAAGAACCGGGAAGAAACTGGCATCTTTTCAAATCGCCAAGGCTTACTGTTAAGTATACTTAACAAAAATATGACTTAATATTAATTTAACAAATGCTTGATGGCCGGATACATCCCTGACTGATGAATGCAAATAAACAATAATAAAATTACTGTCACCTTCAATACTGAATTCTTGACATTAATCATTTCGTTGACATTTATCCCCCTAATACCGCCAGCGCCATCTGTCATAACTAAGAGAAACAAAGTCCCTGAAAACTCCCAACCAGTGAACTCCAAACTTACAACTTTCACCAGTGGAGGAAACATGCGAATCCAGTACTTTGTTCTACATTTAATAAGGAAAATAATAAACTGTACATCAAAATTACTAACTTGCACACTTAAAAAGCCAAAGTTATCATCAGAATGGCAATTAGAAGGCCAAATTAGTAATTTTGTCGCTAAGTCAGTATTTTAGTTAGGTTAGACTTTTTTGATGCACGTTTAAATACTATCCATTTAATAATACTGAAAGATTTTAGTTTTATAATAATTATTTCAACTACATTTTTCATAAGTGAAACTCTGTGTAGGTGCGTCAGTAAATAACTCGGATGGAACTTTTTAATTTTCTCAGCATAAACTTTACGCTTCTGAAAGTGAAGTAAATGGGTTGAACTCTTTATCTAGCATGTGGAAAGCCTGCTCGGATCTGGCAGTTCGCCAAGCCATTCAAAACGTGTACGTCATATGACAAGTTCGTCTATACATTATATTTTATCTTGAGCTGTTATATCTCGTTACTTCTTCGACAGCCGAGCTCAATTTGTTGGGTAGGTGTTCAGTTCCGAAATACCAATGTACATACCTTACACAGTTCATTTAATTTATACTAACATACTCTGTACGAGGGGTCCGTGGATTAGAACCTAGACTTTGGATATTAAAACCTATTAACGTGACAACATACGATCACGCCTTTTAATCCCAAAGTGGGGTAGGCAGAGGCACTTGCTAAAGCAAATGCCCACGGTTAACCAAGTGTATTTAACCCGACGTGACTGGGGGTGAGCCCAGCCCCGTTATAGGGCTTACACACCTTGTGGTGTGCGGGTTTCATCACGATGTTGTCCTTCACCGTATAAGCGTTGCGTTGCGTACATAGGCTGTGAAAAATAGTCCCTTTTGTACAAGCCCAGTAGCCGGACTCGAACCCGCGACCTCCCGTTTACAAATCAAGTATCCGACCAACTGCGCCACAGACTTTCTAACTGTACCACAGATAAACGAAATTAATCACTCGCTCGGAAAGCTGACCCGTTGAGTTCACTGAACAAGGACGTCGCACCGCGGGGATGTGAGCGCTTTATTGCTCCCGTCAATCAAACTAAGGTGCGACACACACTAGCCGCCATGTTCATGAAAAGTTAAAAAATAAATGCTTCGTTCTTCGTTCAAACATCGTAGAAAAAACATCAAGGATATACCTGCTGCTCTCGGAAATTCGACTAAGTCCCTAGCTTCATACAAAATCGACCAAAAATATTCTAAGTCCAGAACCAATTTTTTTCTTTTTTTTTTTCTTTTCGCACGTTTTATAGGTCCAGGAAGCGCCCCCAAGGGTATACTCCAACTCGACCTTTGCGCCCCTAACCTTACCCCCGGACCCAATATTGATACAAAAATAACCACCTCAAAATATTTTGTAATAGATCGACATAGGGAAAGTACAGTACAATGGACGGGTATTAAAAATTCCTTGCACAGGTTAGTACGGACGCCGTCTTAGTGATCCGAAGCCGCCGCCTCCGCCGCTAAATAAAATTCCAAGTAAAATCCTAAGACTTATTCCACTAACTTGTCCCCGTGACTAAACTCGTAATTTTTATAATACCAGAGACAAATTTGACACTGAATTTGCAATCAAATTAGAATAGTATTTTGATGACCCATAAAAATGTTAATCGCGATGAAGTCTTTATCTATTTGTATTCAATTTTCACAACAATAAAGTATCAATAATTGTTCGCTCAGGTCCTGTCAATTTAGTATCTGGAATGGGGAATTCATCCTCCAGTTATAATCCTCATATTTAAAAAGTTGGTAAAACGATTTCCAACAATGCCAAAACACTATAAATAGTCATCTATATCAAACATTTCATCAAAAATGAAATGATCCGACAGAGAACCAAAGTCTTCGACATAGCTCATCCTTTTAGCAAGCTGAAGTGGCAGTGGGCCGGCCATATTAGCCGTAGAACCGATGACCGTTGGGAAAAACGAGTTCTCGAGTGGAGACCGCGTCTCGGCAAACGGAGTGTAGGACGCCCTCAGGCAAGGTGTACTGATGATATACGCAAGATGGCTGGCAGAAGCTGGATGTGAGAAGCCAAAAACAGATCACAGTGGAGAGGTCTATGTTCAGCAGTGGACAAGTATGGGCTGATGATGATGATGATGATCAAACATTTATTCACATCAATTTCGGAGTTATAGCTACTACCTACTTACACTTACTTAGTACACGGAGTATTATGTCTGGAGGCATAATAGGCTTCAGACATAATCCTCACGTGTCGTGAGATCAAACGGAAAAACCCATCAACTTGGGGGAAGTCTCAGAAAAATAGTCTATTTCATAGGCAAAATCTCCCCGCCACATCATGCCGAATCTCAAAAATATTCGTCAAAGGTTATCAAAGTTTCATCAAAGTACTAATATTATAAAGAAGTAACGTTTCTGTGTTTGTATATGTGTTAAATTGTAAGGGGTAATCTCGGGATCTACTGAACTGATTTTATAAATTATTTCATCAATAGAAAACCACATTATTGCTGAGTGTCATAGATTATATAAAAAAATAATATGCTTGTGGTAGTCCGTTTTGCAAAGTGAACCTGAGAAAAAAAAGTTCGAATGTAAGCGTTGCTTACGAAAGCTGTCTAAACTATGAGAGAGATATATATTATTGAGTTCTTTTCTAGAGAAAAGATGTGGAGCTTAAAAATACCTACAAAAAAGTCAACGACAGCATATTTAAGTTGTATATTTAAGTTACAAAAAGTAGTTATTTTTAATATTAGTATAGATAATACACAAATACATACATACACATCACGCCTGTTTCCCAGAGAGGTAGGCAGGGACTACAGATCTCCATTTGTCACGGTCTTGACATACTCCTTTCGCTTCATCTACATTCATACATCTTTTCATACATGACCTCCGGTTTCAAGTACTTTTTACGCCACCTTCGGCCAGGACATCACCAATCTGGTTCTGGTATATGTCCTTCTGGGGGCGACTTACTCACCCGGCCCATTACATCACCCATATAAATCTCTTTCGTCAATCGACTTTCATTCATTCTCTCCATATGCCCAATACACAAATGTATAAAAGAAAGTCGCCTGCGGCTGTCTGTCCCTATGTATGCTTAGATCTTTAAAACCACGCAACGGTTTTCTTTAGTAGATATATATATTCTTGGTGATTATTATATTGCACACATTATGTGTAATATAATAACATAGAAACGTATGTTAATAATGTACATTAGCAAAACATCGTTTGCCGTGTCGGTTAGTAGGTAAATAAATTTGTCTACCTCTGATCGTGTTTATGCTAAGCGACACTTGAGAGTCCTCTTTATTATTTAAGAATACGGGCCTTACCTCTACCTACCTTCCTACATCTACCACAGTAGGTATTTACCGTCCTCACATACTGATTTGTATCCCAACACCCCTCCTATTTTGTTGGGAGTGAACATGGAGTAAACAATGACCTCCTCCAGTGTCCTAAGTAAATAAGCTTGAAAAAACAACACTGAAAGACGAAGTAAATACCATCGATCGGATATCTCGTAGAGGTCCCTCCATATTCTAAACTGAATTAATAAGAAATTATTATTAAAAATTGCAAATCGTCTATATTCTATCTATTTGTTATTTTTAATGTTTTTTATATTGCTGTTCCTTTTCTTGTAATATAACTTGTATATATATGACAAATGTGAATAAATGGATAAATAAATAATAAAAAAAATCGATTTTAAATGTGCGTGCGTGTCTTGCCCTTTCATTTGATACCCCACTTGAATATACATATTTGTATAGAGTCGACTTTTTTTTCCCCAATTTCAATCCTAATAACTTTTGAACAAATTATCCAATTTTCATTTTATAAACAGATTCTAAATATACGTGTTGTGCTCTTTCATTTGATACCCCACTTGAACACATTCATTTAAGTAATATTTTTCATCCCCACTTTAACCCCCCATAACTTTTAAACGGCTCAATCGATTTTCATCAAACATGTCCAAGAACACTCGCCTGTAAAACACCTGTAATATAAAAACAAAAACTAAATTGAAATCGGTCCATTCGTTCGGGAGCTATAATGCCACAGACAGACAGACACGTCAAACTTATAACACCCATCTTTTGCGTCAGGGGTTAATAATACTTAGCCCAGCAGTTCCGGGCATAAGAATAGGTCTGAGGTTATCCCTTGCCTGACGTAAGAGGCGACTGAAAGGGCGTGGGGGCTGTAGCGTACGGGCGGGGACTCGTGCGCTTAAATTACGGTCCCTGAGGACGATGGCGGTACCGCAGTGACCCTGATACCGCCGTGATTGCCGGAGATGGTCCGTAAGGGCCTAGCACGGCTGGGGCCGCCCTTGATGTAGTGGCTAAGATCGTTCCGGCGGCCCCGGCAGTAACGCGCGAGTGGTCACCGTGGGGTTTTAGTGGGTGCGAGTCCCACATAACCTCGCCGTTGTCCCCACCAGCGGTGGGGTATCCATAACGGATTTCCCCATAGTATAAAAGGGGGTTAATAAGACTAAGCGTGTTGTGTGTTACGTCAAACAAACGATTCAAACATAGTACTAGTAGTAACTTAGGGTCCAATTAATTTTCCTGCCCTTATACCACACTGGGCGCGGTCGGCGCAACACGTTTCCTTTCGCGATTCATCTCTGTCAGTCATCATCTCTACAGACTTTTCACACAGTCCATCCATATATGTTAGGATACAAATGGAGGAGCATTAATTAGAAAAGGTAATTGATATACCTACATGTTAAATCAATACATACATCAAAAGTGTCCCTAATATAAATAAAATCCCTAGGATCAAGTACATTTTAGAACATTGCAATCAAGAACATATTTTACAAATATTTTTAAGGAAACTCTCACTCACATGATATTAAATGTTTCAAACGGGTATAGCGCGAAGATTAACCAAAGATTCTTCTTCGTTGCGTAGCACCTACAGCTCGCGACTACGACACATGTAACTGTGTCGAAACGTCGGGCAAGCAACCAAGGTAAGCTGAATGCTTATATTTGGTTAATCTTCGCGCTATAATACCCGT
>SJJU01004594.1:0-22516 GCA_012932125.1 Conopomorpha cramerella | reverse complement strand
TTTTTTTTTTTTGTTATTGGTAAGGATAATATAGGAAAATAATATTTGAGTATTGATGCTGCTGTTCATTGTACCGTATAGATGATGGTAATAATCTATTTATGTTATAAATATTGACAATATATGCAACAATCATTAATCCTCACCTTCAGGTCGTGGAACATCTACTTACGACGGTACTGCGATAGCATCGGGCGTTTGTATGGAGTTGGCCGAGCGTCGCTGCCGCGTGTTGTTCTCCACTCACTATCACACGCTTGTACAGCACTTTGCTGGACACGACCAGGTCAAGCTGGGACATATGGTACGTTAATGAAAAAAATACACATACATACCAGGTGGACATACCATTTACGCGAACCAAACGGTTGCGTCTACTTTCATAGTGCGAACCGCCAGGATGTGGAGTGACTTGCCGGAGTCTGTGTTTCCTGCGCAGTACAGTCTAAAGGTCTTCAAATAGGTACATAATTAACCTAAGTGTTCATAATGGACCACATCGCTGCTTAACAGCAGGCAGGATGGTGGTCAAACGCTTGTACATTGTGTTAAAAAAAAAACTTCATCCCTTTTAGATAGTATCTCAGCAAATGCCTATGGTTCACCAAGCGTATTTAACCAACGTGGCAGGGGATGGGCCCATCGCCGTTATAGGGTTGGAATGTCTGCTGGTTTTATTACGATTCTGTACTTCATTAGTAGTACACACCTAGTACAGCAGACAACTGCCCGATTGCAGTATCACTCCTAAAGCCATTAAGTCACACGCTTTTGTATGTGGTATGCATATGAGTATAATTCTGGTTTTATCGTATTCCTAATTATCTATGTTCTAAGTTTCGTTTGACTAGAATACGCATTGGTATTACGTTCAATTATTAGACGGATTCACACACGTAGATCGATCTGCAAGATGGAATATGGCTTCAGAGCGAGCAGTCCTTTGCTAAGAATGTGAATTCTTGAGGGCGTGAGAGCTGGACATTGAAATGTTAACACAAATTTATTACAGGCGTGTATGGTGGAGACGGACGAGACCACGCCCGACGACGGTGATCAAATACCAGAAGAAACGATCACATTCCTCTACAAGCTGATACCAGGGTCCTGTCCCAAGTCCTACGGCTTCAATGCGGCGAGACTCGCCGGCATACCCAGGGATATTACCCGAAAGGGTCACGTGATATCTAAGAAACTGGAAACGGAGGCCACGTGTGCCAGAGCGTTTAGAGATCTGATGAAGATTGACAGTGGAAAAGATATTAGGCAGCTACTTGCTGGATTGACGATATGATTGATTGATTGGTAGCAGTCATTGTTTGATTTAAAAGTGGCGCCATTTCGACAGTGAGACTTGCATGTTAAGATTGTTTCCCTATTTTTTATTCACTTTTTTATATGTACCTTTTACAGTTACCTACCGTTAAGTTTATTGTTGCCATAATGAGTTGATTTACTTATTCGTTAAACGTAATGTTTCTACACTGAATATAATCTGTGATTGATTGTTTTTGTCATACCTTAATCTCAGTAGAAATATACTAACTTGTAATCAAACAATTTGATGTTTTCTTTTTTACTAATAGCCGGTTAGGTGGGTCTTCTATTAAACTTGTTCGGCTTGCTTTGTAGCAAATGTAACCGACACCCGTTAAGTTATTGCACCGCTACGCTGTATTCTTACAGATAATTTATTGCTTCCATGTGTTTCCATACGTGTTAGTGGGGATTTCTGGATTAAACCAAACCGTGAAAAAAAAGAAAAAAAAAGTAGAAAAATTCGTAGTGCAAAATCATATCAGTAGTAATTAGAAATAAACATGCAAACACAACGGAAGAGGGAGCCCAAAGAAAGTCTGGAAGGACTGTGTGAAAGATTTATCTGTAGATGTGATGAATGGTAGGAAGAAACAAGGGTAAATAAAACAACTGTTTTTAAAAAAATGTTTCATTGCTTTTAATTATTGTATCTTTAGTAAATTACAAAATTGTACATCCAGTATGATAATGGCCACTCAAGTAATATAATTTGAACAAAAAATACATACCGCATGTGTTGGCGCACAGAAAACATATTTTCTAGAGATTAATCTCTAAAATGGTGAATAAAGTAAATACGCTACTTCAGTGTATACATATATCTCCCCATTATACCAATGAGACTAATGTGACAGATGCATGCAGCACACCTCCGCTGCTAGAAGGGCGAATCTGTAATATTTTTACTGCATTTGTTAGTTATTGAGCATCGGAACGGGAGCGAAATTCCCCGCTCCGATGTACAAAACTGCCTAAGACGTTCTAACTGTATATTCCCTCTGGCCAAACATACACAAAAATAACATGATTGATATGGATATAGTCAGTTGGCCGTTAATTACGGGATAAACAGCGTACATGTATATGTGTTAAACATATTTTCTTGTGCATGTTTGGACATGGGAAATGTACGGTAACCAAGTTTGTTCGTGTATTCGTTGTCTATTCTTCTTAAGTGAAACCTAGCAGTACAATACATTTTTCACAAATCTATATATATCGCACAGTTAGAACAAAGTGACACAAAACAAAATGTGTCATTTTATGAAATTGAACCAACGCCCAACCAACCCACCAAGTCGAGCAAAAAAAGAAGCGACACGGCCGTACCATCCCTTTCTCGAAGCAATTCAGGCCATTTTCGACCCCGTGTAACTTCGTTTAGGATTAAAATATAGGTACAAAACTTAAATTACAAAATCGGCATGTTTCGTATTGAGTAAGGACCCAATACAATACTTCTAACTATGCGATATATGTAAATTTCACAGTAGTCCTTTTAACAGTTTCTATCTAAACATGTCGGAATTGTTCACAGGCCAACAGGCTTAGCATGCGCGTCAAGAAAGACAAGACATAGAACAAAAACGCGCCCTCATTGGCTGTTATGTCACGTTTCGTGCGACTCAGCTTGTTTAAAAAAATCGCAGCGCGTTATACGTCTTGTCACTTCTTTCTTGAAGCACTGTGCTAGGGAGACAGATGTAGATTGCTGAATACAAAATTATTTGACCACTCCATACAAATGCTTAGACCTAGGCGAATGATTTTCGTGGTTGTTTTTGGGAAGATATATCCATACTGACTTTATTATGTCCATCTTGATCCCGGCTTTACAATTTAGATTTGACTTAAATTGTATTATAAAATAACAAGTGGGTGACTTGACTTTGACATCTAATTGTGGCTTTAAAATGTATCTATTTACATTATGTGTTTAGACTAAGAATATGTATTTAACAGTTTTAACAAAAAAAAAAAACGTTCGTTAACGAATTAATATTTTTGGATATCTGAAATAGGCACGGTTTACCTAAATAATACTCTGGCATTTGTCTAATGCCCGTTTTTGCCAATTTACAGGGGACCCTTAGCTAGTTTTAGGGGTTACCTAAACAATAGAAATTTATTCTTAGGTAACTCTAGTCTCGGCAAACGGAGTGTAGGTCGCCCTCAGGCAAGGTGGACTGATGATATACGCAAGATGGCTGGCAGAAGCTTGATGCGAGAAGCCGAAAACAGATCACAGTGGCGTGCAATTGGAGAGGCCTATGTCCAGCAGTGGACAAGTATGGGCTGTTGATGATGATGATGAACTCATACAAGTGGCTATGGGGCATCTTTTAAGTTGACGAAAACGTGGATGAGACACATAGAAGGAGACTACGTACACAATCGGCCAAGAATCTCATATAGCCTAAGGTTAAAACTAGTATAACTCCATACGTTAAGACATAGAGTCAGGTCCACAATATAACATCCTCTATTGATGTTTTGATGACACAGAAAGTGCCAACAAAACTTATAAACCACTTCCTTGGCCAACCGTACATCAATACACAGTATAAAACAAAGTTGCTTTCCGCTGTCTGTACTATGTATGCTTATAAAAAGTACGCTAGGGACTTTGTGGTTTTCTTTAATATTGAGTTTATACTGAGTGTAAACAGACCCCGAGCAATGTCATCTCTCAGAAAATCGTAATTTTGTATGGAGACGAAAAATATTTTTTTCTCCATTGTCGCCATAGTAAAAGTTGTTCATATTGACGAACCCATTGTTACGGGTACGTCAAAGGACGTATAAGGGGTCCTTTTACACTCAGTATATATTTAATATTGAGTGATGCTAGAGGAAGGTTTATATGTATAATACATAATAGCAGGGGAACAATGTTAATAGTGTATATTGGTAAACCAACGTTTGCGGGATCAGCTAGCAATTTATAACTGCAGATGTAGTATTCCTGCAGTGCGAAGGTGACACCGGTTCGTTCTTTGGAGATCCCGGAGTCACCCGTCAAAAAGTACAATTCATTATAAAAGCCACATCAATAAGTGTAATGAAAACGGAGCACTAAAGAGCAAGTGTTGCAGGTAGTTGTGGAAACCGGGATAAACGCTAGCCAGGAAAAGAAGGCAGGTACTACATAATTATACTATAGGTAAAAAAATAATTTTGTGTGATGTTTGTGATTTAGTAAATTAGCATACATTTTGATATTTATTATTTTTTTAACTTTATCAGTAACCGACTTAGAACCTAGTACTAAATTAAACCGAATTAGTAAGTACCTTTGTACATATTAATTAAAAAGGAAATATTTTCTTCTCATTTTTATGTGAGAATAAATACTAAGTACAAAAAACAATGTATAAAACCATAATTGTTAACAACTAAAATGACTAGTTTTAAAATTACGTTATACGTTGAAAATATATATATAATAACTATACAATCTAAACAATAGGTAAGTAAATGATATAGGAATGTGTTCTATGAATTAATAAATATACCATTAAGTACCTAATTTTAGTCCATTTTAGCACAATTACATGAAAAACATATTTAAGGAAGATTATAGCAATGGACTTATGATTAACTACTTATTTTATTCTCATCTCCAGTCTTGTGAAAAGCATTTCAATATTTACAATCATAACTTTAAATTCTACATTAAATTTAACACATTTGCTGGAATGATGTGGGATTCTGTTATATACAGCGTATCATTTATAATATGAATGCAACTGAATTGTAAGTAGACCTTGTAGATTGTAGAGATTATATAGCCAATAAAAAATGATAAACATTTTTTTTAATAATTCTGGACATAATGTCCATTGATACAAGTCCAACCAAAGCAAAAAAAATCGTTCATTCCTTTTGACACCACTTAGGACAATTTCCACTGGCAAAGTCGTATTTGACAAACAATTGACAATATAACTTGAGCCTTAACCTGTATAACTCAATATTTTATTATTATAGTATTCTCAGTGTGTCTCTTTTCCAAAAAGATGTATGGAAAATGAAACACTTCTTGATCCAAACTGTCACTCACTGTAATTTGACACTTCGTCCAAATATAACCTGATACTAAGTAAAGGACAGAAGACATTGTCTCTTGCTCTTTCACTCGTGCACGTTTATTATATCGTTGTCTCGTTTTATTTCAAACGTCATTTTAGGATTACAAGTCTAGATGTTTTTTCGTCTTAGATAGTATTAGTTTGTCCGTGAAAATACCGTAACCTGATCTCAGTGGTGTCGTTCGGATTGTGTGTAAAATAATGAACTTTTAAATTAGTTAACATGTATCACATCATCCTACTGTTCTGTTCGATACGGCCATTTTTACCAAGATACCCACTGTATATACATACATTAAATGCTTTGCGAATAAAGGCATTCAAAGCTAAATCGAGATTTTGATCTTGACCAATCATTTTATCACATTAGTTTGATATTTCTAATACCGCTGTAATTGCCTAGACATGACAAAACTGTTCGTTTGAATTTAAATCACAAAATTCTCCTTAACTCTGCAACTTTAGATGCGAAACGAATGATCGTTTTCTGGATAAATTATTTTTCTATCCCGATAGTTTCCTAGCACTTCGAATATACGCACCTCAACTACAATCGCCTAATAATAATGATAGACAGAAGATGTTCGCAACAATGGCGTATAATTTGAAAATCAGCACCATTTGAACAGTCCTAAAGTGTAGGACAGTAATAAATCAATCTCCATAAATAATAAGAGCTATACCTACCCATAAATCCAGTAGGTATATTAGATTGCTATTTCCTTTTAGTTAGTATAAAATACTTATATTTTATTATAACATTTGTGACAAATTAGGCGATAAAAATAATTAACTGAAATATGTAGTATTTTATCAAGTAAATATTTTTACTTATTTAATAAAGTCATGGTTTGGTTTATGTTAAGGCTTTGATTTTTAAAGCCAACAAAATTTATAGAACATTAATACATAGCCCTGAATTGCGGATCAATCTGATATAAGTATATACAATATACATATTATATATTTAATCGATCACCATCAAAATACTTACTAGAAATTCAGTGAATCTCGTTTGATATATCCATAATTATGGAAATATTGAAATGTACTACAGTACCTATACTGCGTAAGTGAATTCAATGCGAAAAAAACTATGACAAAATTTAACCATAAAAACCCTTTTATTTATTTTTTATTTACATTTTAAAACCAAAGTCTGATTTTACTGTAGATGGTAAATTAATTGTGTTATTCAATATAAAGACAATATTAGAACATCCCCACATAACCTTTTTACCAATTATCTATATCAACGTTTAATTCCATAATTTTATATTGGAACGCGTAGGTACGAAATCAATTGCAATTGGTCACACAAAAATTAGTCCACAAAAACGGCTTTCCACGGAAATATCAATCAATGACCCAGCCATTTAAAAAAAACAATACACACCCAAAATCACAAAATGTCTCAGATTGTCTGGACAAATCTTGAAAATAGCTTACATTTAAGAATGTCCATGGAGCATGTGCTTCCACTTTTTCATCTATTTCTAAGTCTCTGAAGCTGGTATTTAGCCCTCACATAAAGCTCCTGCTTAAATGTGTGCTATTTTGAACATTGCTCCAGCCAGCCTGAGCCATATGAATCACACTGAATTCATTCACGCAGAATCTATACAAAAAGTACCAATAAACTTCCAGAGCTTAGCTCACAGTTCGTCATAGGATGAACTCTCCAAATTCTCTTCGTATGGTCGAGCCCTCTCTCCCCACCTGTCCCACCGCTCCGAAGACAGGAGCGACTCCAGGTCCTCCTCGGGCTCGCGTTCTGGATAGCTGATGCCGTCGCCAGCGCTACAGCACGCACAGATAAGGATGTACAATTTTGGCGAAAAAAAATTTTTTTTTTTTTGGATTTTTTTCTCGTGTACCCAAGAGCTGAATTGTCCGGTCACAAACTTATAGGTGACTTACTAATTTTGGTTCTGTTGCACTTTAGATACACAGATGTCGCTGCAGTGTTTTAACAGTTTTACAATATATGTCATTGTTAACATTGTAAAATAGGTCACTAGGTAGGTTTTGTGAACTGCATACTGTGGTGGTAGGTTTTGGTACATTTTGGAGTTTATACGAGTACTAGTATATCTACATTGAACGTAACACATTAGGTATTGGTTAAGTTACTAAAACGTTAGTTTAATACGGAAATACGTTAAGATAACAAGAACCAAGAGGAATGTTAAACATTATTTGAGATGAAAAAGTAGTACTAGTAGTAAAAGCTGTTAATTATAATTATTTCTATGATCTAGCAGAAATTGTGTAGGTAGGTCAATTCTACCGGTTTTTCACATTTATTCTGCAAGAAATTTGACACAACTGCCATCTAGTGTTCGCTAACAAAGGTTTTTTGACATTAATGACAGTTCGGAAAATGACTCTGAAGATTAGAAAATGTTATTTTAGGCATTGTCCTATTCGCTGGTAAGTACTATTTTGATGTACGTAACAATTTATCTACTACATTTTTTACAGAACATTAAAGAAGTACACACCCAGACTTCTTTTGATTGCCTATTTTTATATGTGACCGTATAATTCTGCCCTTTAATTATGCTCGAAATGAATTGAATTATGCTTGAATTTAAAGAATCGTAAAATACGAACGTATTAATTTAACGCAAGGTTGATAGGTACTAGTTTCTTTGTGCTTCTATCAAATACACACATCAAAAGTGTCTAGGGATCAAGAACATTTTTAGCTCTAAAAAAAACTAATTTATTTAAATCAAATCTAATCTTCTGGATTGGTGTCCTACCTAATTCCCCCATGCCTGTATCAATGACTTATCACCACAATTTGAATAAATTATGAATGAATTCAATTTTGGTAAAATATATTCTTGGTTGCAATCTTCTAAAATGTACTGGATCCACTTTTGATGTGTGTATATTGGCAAACGTAAGACATGCATTTACACTTGTTATGGTGAAGGCTGGTTTTACAGTCACGCGACTTGTCAGGGCTGATCGATGTTATGCTATGTTAGTTATATTATCTGTTCGTCACCAAGATAATAATATAACTAACATAGCATAACATTTCCATGTGACAATGTTAGTTACCGTACTCCTCCTAAACGGCATTACCGATTTTTACCTAATTTTATATGCGTATTCAGTAGGTCGTCATTTTTTATGCATCTACCAGTTGCATTTCCCCCAATACACGGGGTACAAAGGCAACTTATTATGGCATTACAAATGTTTGTCGGGACAGCTAGTTAACCATAAAATTGAAGATTGAGCCCATAGAACGAAACCTTTCGCCCATGAACTATTCACACTAATAAACTATTGGACCGGTATTTTTTCCCCACGAACTTCTTGTTATTTTCGAACCTATGTACCTACCTAATTAAGGCGGTAAGTACCTAGCTTAAGTAGGTACTTATCCAATAACAATCACAACCCTTACAATCTAATTATAGTGGTTCAGTTCACAATCTAATTATACAGGTTCTTCCTAGTCCAGACGCGATCATTGTATATGACCTATAAATATATTTATGCTATTACCTAATATTAAGACAACACCTATGTATTTTTTAATAAATGAATTTGAATGAATAGTAAAACGCAACAAGCTCATGTGTCGGCAGTGACGAGACGCGCGACCACAAAACCATCCTAAAATATATCAATTCAAAACAGACCTAAACTCCACTAGTGCAAACATTTGTGATACTATTACAACAAGAAAAATGCCGGCTAGCTTGAAGCTATGTAGTGTAAACCATAATAGATACTATAGGCCAGTGAATAGTGACTGTATTTAAACGTGAAGAAACAAGCATAACTTTAACATTTTACCAGGCAGAAGGATGGTAAAGGATTAAAAAAAGGCCTATGACTATTTGGTTTACACTAAGTTAAAGCGTGTTTTA
Source organism: Conopomorpha cramerella (assembly GCA_012932125.1). Lineage (NCBI taxonomy): Eukaryota > Metazoa > Arthropoda > Insecta > Lepidoptera > Gracillariidae > Conopomorpha > Conopomorpha cramerella. Next base: position 13,209 of record SJJU01004594.1, on the reverse strand, counting down.
AATTTAAAATAAAGTGCATTATCTTGTTCCATGTGTGCTGCATGAGGCGTTTTCTGTATTGATATGTATCTTTTTTATCTGAGATTATATTAATAGTTTAAACCAGGTATAACGGCGCGAAATTAACCAAAGACAAACATTCAGCTTACCATCGTTATTTGCCCGACGTTTAGACACAGTTGCATGTGCCGTACGTCGGGAAATAATATGACATGTATCTTGCTATTAGAATGTAACCTAAATTATTAAACTTTCAAGACTCCACTTAAATATCACTGTGGGTCCATGCATATAGTAAAATTTAAGTGGCGATATATACTAAACATTCGTGCGAATTACAAAAGTATGCCGATGTACAATTCCCTAAGAAAACTTCATTATGGTACTGATATACTTCAGCTTACACTTCACTACAGAATGTTCGACAGTTGTAGCATTCGCCGTTTTTACATTTGATCACTGACTGCCAACCCGCCTTCCAAGCGTGGCGCTTATTGCCATTTCCCCCAAATTATCATGGAAATCATTGGGCGCGGCCCTTGTCCAGCAGTTGCTGATGATGATGCACTGAACAACGCTAAATATTCTAGTAATTCTTCTGTGACGTGACATACCCAAGAATGCTCACTAAAAGTATTTCAGCACCTTTATGTCAATGACTCGGGCATAAAGCGATTCCCGTTCTAGACACATTTATTTTAGTCAATAATTCGCTGATTTTAATTTAAACACTTCTGAAATATGTATCACAGGATAGGTTTTGCAAACAGCCTTCTCACATAGCACACATGGACGCCTCTTAATCCTTTAACCGCCATATGGTTGTTTCAGGGATTTTGAATTATGTTTTGAATAGCATCGACTTCAAAATCACTGAGTGACGTATAAGACATTGGCGGTTAAAAGGTTAATCATCACTATCTACCACATTAGCATGCAAAAGGACACATCAAGAGTAGAAATAATGAGGATCAAAATAAGAAGTGAATGACTCCGTTCACGCCAATTATTAAAAAGATCATTGGATATTGGAAGGAATTTTATTGCATTAAAAAAATTTAATTTAAACGTCTTAATTACTTAATAAAAAATATGTATAATGTAAATTATGTAAAGTTGAATAAAATATGCTTTTTTTTATCCTTAAACTATCTGTGGTACGCCGTTTGTGCCACTTCTGGGACACAGACTCCAACTTTCAGTCTCTTGGTTCAGCTCCGTGCTAAAATAATAAACAAAACATTTCAGTCTATACTATGAGATTATTTTAACCCATTAGCACCCACTGGACTCGGACACTGACAAGTTATTTTAAACTCTATTAATTGGTAATAAATGTCAAAATCAATTAAAAAGTAAGTATTCTTCTGGGCGTTAATGGGTTAAATAAGCGCCACCTCTCGGGTTCTTTTTAAAGATTACAACGTAAATCATTTTGAAAGAAAAAGTTTGTACATACGTCGGTTTTTACTTTTTGACAGTAATGTAATATTTTTCTTAAACATCAGTCCCGGAAGTGTCGCAGTTTTATTTAAAATAAACTTCACCGTGAATTTATTAATTATAGCTTGCTGATAGACGAAACACAAAAGCTGTTGAAATATTTGTTTCTTGTTATATACCACACAGACTTTATTTTTGGAGCCCTATGATTTTTTTATTTGAATTAAATTAAAATATTGAATCGTATCCATTTGCTTGCTATGATAAAGCAGTAAACCTAGATTTTAAAATCACGACAACATGATAAAAATAGTGCATAATACAGTTTGGCAAAAAAGAGCTTATATTATTTATGGTAACTGTTAATGTTGTTAAACTTGTCTGTCATAATTTACAACTGATAAATTCAAGACTTTTTGCCCAACTGTGCATTTAAATAGGTTTGTTTTAACACATATTAATATTCATGTTGTCAAACTTTTTCGAGCGACATATAACGCATTGCTCTCATAATTGCATATTGTGTAGCGTTGTACTTTTTACTGGTAAAGTGTAAGCTCTTTAGCGTAAAGAAAAAAAAACAAACTTAAGAAATAAAAAAAAATATTTATTGTGCATCAAAAAAAAAAATGTAAACATTAACTTGCATATTTATCTACTTACTTATCAGTCGTGTGTGTTGTATATAACGGATTTAATAAATGCAAAAGCCTCTAAATAACATTATGATCTCATTACAATTAGTAACAATGTTTTTTTTTTTTATTTTATATCATTAGGCTCGGTCATAACTTGAGTATACGCCATGTATAAAAAAACACATTTTAACACAATGTTAAGGCCTCATTAAAATAAGACATTTTACTAAGAATCGATGGAGATGGCATTTAAAATAAAAAAAACCTCGACTGTCAAGAAGCGCCGAGTATTAGACAGTTAGACTACATAATGTATAATTAACTAACCTGAAATCTAAACCACCTTGTAAAACGAAATGAATGTCATATAAGTACCTACCTTAATGAAAATGAAAACAAATAATGGATATTCACTCCAAGACATTCACGCCTCAAATAATCATTAAAATTGAAATAAAAAAAAAACTGTATACAATAAAGAGTATTTGACTAAGCGATTCGCTATAACGAACCCTTAAATTACATTATAAGTAAATATAAAAAAAAAATAGAGGTTTCTAATCTTGGTATTCACAATCAACTAGAAAATGGACGTAATTCAACATATACTAACCCAGTACGCTATTCGAGGTACAAAATACTAAGCTGCCATAAACTTAATCCATATCGACATTTTAAAAAAAAAAACAAGTTTACGTTACTAGCGCCACCTACCAACGAAACTGTACTTCGCGAAGCGACCAACAGGGGGCGTTGAGTTTACATCAAAAGTGAAAAATTAGCGACTCAAGTTACGATCGGCTTTCATTCCGCTCTCGATGTCTGCCTCTGACCTTGCACGGGTCGTCCCCATAGAATCGTAATTGTGACTGTCCGGGGGCTGGGTGGTGAATGTTTGCAGCTGATGCTCTCGCCGCACCGGGTACTCGCATCCGTCGCCCAAACTACGTACAGAGTGGAGGGGATCGAGATATAGTTGCCGACGTACAATAACAGATGGCGTCACTGTCGCTTTTTGTGGTAAGCAAATGAGTTTAGGCCATATTACTGGATATTAAGAGCTACTGACGCTAGTATCGAGTCTTACAAAAACTACATGTTGAAATCCGAATACCACAGGGTATGTGAATCCTAGAATGGTTATGGGCTTACAACCTATCACGTCGTTTTAAATACGTTCAGCAAGTGACATATCGCACAGTTAGAACAAAAGTGACACAAAATGTGTAATTTTATGAAAATGAACCTTAACATAAAAGACATAAAACTTAAATTACAAAATCGGCATGTTTCCTATTAGGTCCTTTTTGTTCTAACTATGCGATATGCTGCTTAGACTCTGCATACCCCGTTTCGGGAATAAAAGGCTTAAAGTGTAAGGTTAATAAGTCACAATTTCACTTTATTATGAACACTCGATACTAGCGCCATTAGTTCTTCAGTTTCTCACTCTCTAATGAAAAAGTACGTGTTGGGAAATCATTTTTACAACAGACGAAAGACATGCCGATGTATGTAAATTATCTTAACGTTCTCGGTGTTAGTAGAAATTAATGTGATGTCACACAATGCAATATTATTTTTATACTCAACTCTTACTGTTTTAGCGAAGTAAGATCTTTGGTAAAATTCAAAGCAACAACGACGCCGTTTGTATAAGATTAATAAATAAGTGATTGTACGTAATGACGTCGCTAGTTCGTGTGTAACTAGATATGGAAGTTCTTTGCTTGTTAACTACTAATGAATGGATACTGGTAGTAAAATAAAAAATATACTAATTGAGTACACTAGTTCGAAATGACAAAAGCTTTAGAGCGAAAATAAAAACAAACTATTCAATACGGTACGCCAAGTAATGGTACAATGCGGAATAATCGAGCTGTAGCTGCAAAATGTATGTTAAAATCAGTATTTTTTTTAAAGAGCATGATTCTACGACTTGTTAGCCTTCGAATACGACTACAAAGCAGTAAATTGAAAAGTGCTTCCTCCGTTCAATAAAAGCGAGCCATACAACTTTTTGTTCAGCGACGGTTTTTTAAATTAAAATCTTTAGTATCAGTATGCGATACTAGCGACATCTCAGAACTACAAAAATAATTATTTTGAGCTGTCAGTGGTTGTCAAATAATTCCCCATTCATTTTGCCTTATTTGTCGTCTCTTATTGGTATCGAAATAATGATATTTCGTGTCCATAGCTGACAATTAAGATTTAATAGTTAAAGAATGTAAGGACAAGAAGAAATTTATGATTTATCACACTATGACTGACTGATCAGTTTTCATTCAGGACCTGAACACAAGGAAATAATGCAACTTATTGCAGGAAATGCCACCATGTTTTGCCTCATTTAGGGACACGACGCATGCTCATAGGTTTTGAATTCATCGACCGTAATAAACGATTCCTAACGCATGGGCGCCCGATGCAGCGCGCAACACGACGCGTGTCCTTAAATAAATCCTGTAGGTACAGAAGCCTAGTCGTGCAAAAAAATCGCCTGGCCACTCTACTTTTTTCATGAAATTCTCATAAACGCCAAAAAAAGACGTTCCCTTTAGGAATGTAAGTAAAAAATGATTGCTATGCCCTAACAGGGTTAATGTTTGATACTTTTTACTATGTAACATCTTACTTTCAACAGGAGTGCAATAAATGATATGAATATGAATGGTAGGAGAGCTTGAAGCCAAATCATTTGGCAATTGTTTGAATAGAGAATCTGAGTGACAACTTCATCGGAAATACTTGTGTAAGAAACGTCATACATTGACTTAAACTGCGAGCCTAGTCTTGCCTCCAATTAGAGTAATGAAACTAAATAAATAATGGGATATATATACGTACAGGGTGTCCCAAAATAGGCCCGTCACGCTGACACCGTAGGTAGATGACATGAGTAGACTTAGACGAATCGAACAAGCCTAACATGCCCATAGAAAAGTACCACTGGTATTGAGATATAGCCAATTTTAGATAAAATTGGCTACATCTCAACACCTAAAATTGGCTTGTTAGGCTTGTTCGATTCGTCTAAGTCCCATCTATCTACGGTGTCAGTGTGACGTGCCTATTTTGGGACACCCTGTATATACGAAATGCATACATTTGACGATGATTTCCCTAATCTAACTACAAGTCGGGCACAACTTGCTTTTTGAGAGAGCATCACGAGATGAATGCAAAGAACCTAATAGTAACGTTGACTGGTGTTTGTATTGTGTATTTTTTTTTAAATAATATTTGTCAATAAAACCTCTGAAAGTGCGGTAATTCAATTGTTGACAAGGACGGAATAAGTACTTGGGGCAATGTTAATATATCACTCTTGATGGTATTATAATACACTAGTTGTTTCTGTTGCTTCCTTATCCTTTTATTTTTTATCCCAAAACGGAACTAAAAAAGGTACTCCAGAAAATAAACGCAAACACGAATTCATTAAGTTACGAATGCATTTAAAAAAGAATCACCCATGCGCCCAAATAACAATTTTGTACAATTCCGTTTCGTTAATAAAATTATTCAAGTACATAGGAAACATAAAATATATACATATCTTTATTTTAGTACAAAAAAAAAACCTCACAATGATGCACAGTTCCGACGTCATTCACTTCTTTTTACACACACATAGACAGGGCATGCATAATATTATTATGTACCACACACACACACACACACATACGTCTATGATGTATTTCCACCACCGACCACATAATATACCTACTAAACTTCTAATATGGTTATTTTACATCAACATTTCTGTCGACCAGATGAAGTGGGGGAATGGGCGTGGCCAAACCGATTGACTCTTTAGTCGGCTGTCTTTAACTCACGTCGCGGGCGCTTGTCATAGGGCAACGAGCAGCGTTATGCTTGAACTAGGATATGTATTGCCATAACAGTTTCGCTATCATGCGATGTCTAGTGGTTATTTGGTCGATGGTTTACACACACCACATACATGCATGCAAAATAACTATAAGTGTGTTAATACTCGACATATTATTTACTAGCTTTTATTCAAGGTAAAACAAAGGACTGAAGCTTCTAGTACGGAGTATTCCGAATCAGTTAAGTACTTGTTCATACATACATATACGGAAATCTTAGGTAAATCGATATTGACGGATTGACACTCTCACTCGAAGTCAATATCATATCAGTATCGACAATTTCTTTGTATGTGTATTTACTAATAATACCTTAAAAAGGTAGGTTTTTGCCCAGACTTAGTCCCAAAGCGGAGAAGGCAGGGACACTTGCTAATTACATGCCTAGAGTTCACCAAGCGTATTTCACCCCAATGTGATGTGGGTTGAGACCATTATGTATTACGTAGATAAATACCTAGATTTCTAGGCTAAATAAATTCACCAATCACATCGAAGCCTCGCGGCGTTCGACAGTGACCTGACCAATGACGGACAGCAGACAAGCTCCTTTCTCTTCCCTAACGCTATAATACCTAAGTCACAGTCTAAGATTTCCGTTTTCTGTTAGTAGGTATTAGAAAATAGAATGAAATAATTAGTCATTGGCACACCTACACTCGCAGCTTGTGTCCCAAAAAAGGAATAGGCAGTTTAGTCAAGATTGTTAGTCAATATTATGAACTATAACTCACCTAGTGAATACAGGTAACATCCAGAGATTCGGTTTGTTGCCGAATACCTCTTTGAAGTTGTTGTAGGCGCCGAGGGAGAACCCGTTCTTATCTGGACCCCCGCGGAACACGGGTGCACGGAATGCCTCTGTGTTAGAAAAGGATTTACGTGGATTGTGGGCTGATGATGATTTTCAGAATGATTGACATATTCACGCTGTATGATACGTTGAAAGATGTCTATATCAATCATTTTGCCAAGGGGTACAGTTTCGGTCGAAACTCAATACTCAATATCTTTATTGCATTGCCATAATGTTATAGTAGATACTTTATCTAAATAATAATAAAATAAAAGATTTCGAGTCGATAAGATATATCCGGAAAATTCGAACAAAATAATCGACATTTTCTTAATTTTTAATGCTATTAGATCAAGTCACCAAATATAATTTCCGGAGCGTAGTTTTTCGTCTAGTTTAACACAGTGTATGTAAGTACATCTATAGTATATTTAATTACTTAGTTCTTGTAATGCGATTATTAACTTCTGTACCTACTACAACTTTGAAACAAATAAAATCTATAAAATACATGAATAGTAATTAAAATACTACACTAGTACCTAAACCACATATTATGTACGTTCTACGTTATTGTAAACTGACTGCAATTACCATGGTACAAGGTCTTTATTACTGTATTTATAATTTGACCCGTCGGTGTGGTGTAGCGACGGTACTTTATAAGATCATCTGAAATTAACATCTCAATTTAGTAATGTAACCTGACAGTAAGTAATTGCAATCAATTTTCAATATTACACTGCATAACAATAAGGGACAATTCACTTTGACGTAATAGTATTGAACAATAAAATGACGACTGATTGAAATGAGCTTTGGAAACTGACATTTACACGTAATTTTAATTTAGTGTTGCCAGTTAGAAATTTATTTATCTCTCTGTAGATTTTTTTTACCTCTTCTACCTAATTAGCACATCTAAGGTAATTAGCACATACATTCATCGGGGTGAAGGGCACACATCTTTGTCTATACCATTTCGTATCGCTGAGAGCGAGAGAAGTGTAACAGGAAATCGTTAGCCTGAAAATCTATTGTGACTTTTTATTGACTGGTGGATGTGGTCCAGATGGATCACACTTTCTTATTGTTTGTAAGCAATCGATGTTTTCAGTGATATTTTACCATAAACAACATACCTAAAGTAGTTCTATTATGCGCTACCAGGTAGCAGTGGTACCCAAACAGGGAGCCCAAACTGAGGGCAAACATTAGCGCCACGAAGAACACAAAAACTATGTGATAACGTCCCGCATTCGCTGCCACGCCAAAATCGCCCTGAAACAATGATACAGATATTTCAATTAGGACTTTATGTATATACTGTTAGAGATGAGTATTGCCCGAAAAAAAAATACATACAATGGTAGGTAGTATGGTTAATAGAAACTTTTGAGCAGTTACAAATGGGAACAAATATTAATGTAGCAAAATAACTTTCTATTAAAATTTATACCACGACGCGTATCAATAAATAATAAACAGAAATATAAAAAAGATAAGCTTAAAAAACAAAATTATACCCAGCAGCATTTAAAATAGGCACTATTATAAAGAATTTAAAAAAAAGCGGTTTTTCAACGGTACGGCCGTTGAAAAATTAATAACGTTAATAACACATAGGTACAATACAATTCATTACCCCTTAGAAAAATCTTGACAGTCTGATATTTTATAGTACTATCCTTCTCTGGCGACTAGTAACACGAGTGAGATAAAACTATAACATGTCAATGTGTCAAGTATAAGAAAAAGGCTAATGGACTATATTGTATACACACTTAATTACTTATTGCATTACCATAGATGTTACAAATTAAATACCAATTATGGACACTGTAGGGCACAGCAATTTTTTTTCCTTTTTTCCTTAGCCTATTGTAGTGTTCCAATGCTGGGCAAAGGCAACCCAACCATTTTCCATCAATGTGGTCGGGGGTTTGGACCGTTTTACCGTCACGCTGTTTAAAAGCGTGTTGATGGAGGGTTTGCGCCAGAGCCTCGTTCGGATGTACCGCATGCAGGTGAGGTTAACTTGGATTTAGAATATTACATTAGGTTACCAGCAATATTTCAACATTAAACGTAGCTTAATTATATCATAATAATAAATAAATAATATTTTACAACAACACACACATTGCCTTCATCCCATGTTAAGTAGCTAAAGCACTTGTGTTATGGAATTGAGACAACGAAATATACATACTTAAATACTTTTTTTTTTCTTTTAAATACATACTTATATAAATAAAACACCCAGACGCATCCAACAAGTACTTTAAAAGCTCATCACCTAAATACCTGTCAGCGGTGGGAATCGAACCCACGGCCCTATGGAGCAGAGGCAGACATGCTGACCATTACACCAACGGGCACGCTAGCTTTAACACAAGGAAGGACCATAACAACATTATTGCTGCAACAACTTCCGATAGTTCGTACATATTATTTCAGTGTCCTTTTGCATGTAGCTCCTAATGATATGAAAGCGGCGTGACTTCACACGCCGTCAATTTGAAAAAGAAATTAGTTCCTAATCACATATATTTTGGTAAGTACCTACCTATGACTCAGCCAACTTAACTCTTGATAACAATAACTGACGCACGATTCATAATCTGAATTACTATCATGCATTTTAGTTACCTACGATTAGTTACCTTTAATGGAGAATTTACACGAGCCCAATACTTTAAAGCCAATATTGTCCTCGTGTGAATAGGGGGCAATCCAGCTTTTAATTAAAAAAATAATACCGTCTGCAATAAGGAATTTTTGAACACTTTACTTTGCTATTTTATTAAAAGATGACGCTGCGGTGTTCTTTATCGATCATCAATCATCAAACGCACTTTGACCACAACATCTTGTAGCAATTTCAATCAATATTAAATAAGTGTCATGTCATTAGCTGTAAACGTCTAATTGACAATTGACACATAAACTAGCAGTGACCTCTATGTCACAAGAGGAAAATGAGTTTAAAATTCCTCATTGCTAGCAACACTGCTAATATTTGGTTTCTGGCAACACAGAATACCCAATACCACAAAAAATATGGCAGATTAATGGGCGTGTACTTAAGTAAATACTCACAGAGTTAAGTTATTAAGGCAAACACACACACACACACATGTACAGATATACTCACGCACACAAACACGCGCTACCTAAAAAGTTAAAACTGTACTTAATGTATACTGACCTCCTTAACACAGGTCTTTACATGACCTATCCAGGAGTGTCAGGGCTCAATGTTTATTGTTCATATATTTTTGTAATTTCTCTTTTTTGTTCTCTTTGTATTGTGTTTTTATGTTAAATAAATTATTAAAGTAAGCCCACTGCGATACCATAGTTAAAAGCAATATTGAAAACTACGTAGGTAAACCTAGTCTGTTCTTTTTTAAGAAGAGTTGTGATCATTGATGGCGATAATGTACTTAATGGGAAATTTTCAGGACCATTATTTCTGTTAGTTATAAAAGATGGCGCTAGCTGTATTAAGGGGGATAATGTCAACAATATGACTGACGTCAACCAATCAGTATTACGGGTGACAGTTAATATTTTTACTGTGTATATGTTATATGTCTGTTAATATGTTACATGTTTCAGAAGTTTGTCTAACTTACCCAAATAATAAAATATAACTGACAGAAATGACCCTGGATACCTACTAGCGACATCTAGAGAAGATTTTTTCTTGGAGTTTGAAAATTCCCCATTGATTTGATCTTATCATAGTAATACCATAGCGGTCCCACATTTTTAATACTTTATGACAACATACGTACAGAAATAGTTTACAAATAGCCACGACTCTTCCTAAAAACAAACATACCACCCAATCTACAACTAGGAGAAATTTTAGCACATAGTAACTAGTACCTACAAATTAGTATCTACATTATAGTATAATATATAAGGAAAAGTTAAGTAAAGATGCTTTACAAGTTTCTACGACTACTGTTTAGTTCGTGTGGATCCAAAGTGACGTCATCTAGCGAATGAGTTCGATACAATAAATAAAGAATAGAAGGAGTAACAGAAACAGAAGGATACTTGAATATAACTTTTTCGTTTTTGGGTATATAAATAAACTAACTATACCGCGCGGTGTTACTCGCGTTTTTTTTTCGTTCCTTCGTCAAGTAGCTTTAATTCGTTACAAACAACCATACAATTCTTACCGCTTTATAATATTATAACAAATAAAGCATTAATTTCGACCAAATTTGACTACCACAAAAAGTGTTAATATTAAAATATAGACACATATACTGTCGTGGTAATTTTTTCAGATCATTTCAAAAGGAATAATCCTTTCATACATATATTTTTGGTATCTTGACCCGTTTTCGCAGCGCACGCAACGGAAGCCCTGAAGGATAAATAATTTCTCTCGTTTTTTTTTCACATTTTCAATTATTTCTTCCTAATAGTTGCAGCGTGATGTTTAATAACCTAAAACCTTCCTCGATAAATGGTATATTCAACACCAACATATTTTTCATTTCGAATCAGTAGTTCCTGAGATTAGCGCGTTCAAACAAACAAACAAACTCTTCAGCTTTATATTAGTATGGATAAATAAAAATGCCGGGACATTTTTTACACACGGTCACCTGATCCCAAACTAGGTGCCAGAGACTACATACATCTTACTTTGTATGTTTTTGAGTTTGTTCCGCTTTCACGCCGTAACTACTGCACCGATTGCTTTGAATGTTTGCAGACGTATAGTTAGAAGTCCGGTTTAAATAATAGGGTACTTTTTATCCCGGAAAAAAAATGATATTCCCGAGGAAAAACAGAAACATTCCTTTATACCGCAATATAACCGAAGTCCACGCGGGCAAAGCCGCGGGCGGAAAGCTAGTAGATAAATAAACTTGAGAGCAATGAAATCGATTCAGTATACTACTGGTTGCCTCAGAGCCTCTACCCATCAAAGGAGAAATAAAAGAGAGAGCTAATTTTGTACTGAAAGGAGATGTCGGTAATATGATATTTAATGTGAAAAAAAAAAAGCTAAAATCAGTCACGTGACCTAAGGACATTTGACAGATGCTTTAGCACCTTCTACGCTTATTGTTTTGACTTAAGGACATAATGAAAATTATTTATAATATCCGTAGAAAAACTCTTTTTAAAAAGACTAACTTTAAAGTAGAAAATAACCGACTTCCGATGAAGGGTTTGGGCTGAGTGTTGATGGGTCAGTGATACATGAATCAGTCAGGACTGACTTTTATATATGTAGAAGATTGTAGTAAACCGCTAAGATTTAATTAATCTTCCATAACGTAATTTAATGATATTACAGAGTTCAACAGATAGAATAATTGGGTGCATAATTGGACCTTCCACTTATATCATCAAATGAGTGGATAGAGAAGATTACGGTGAACGACACCCGCCATGGTGTTAGCATAAATAAATCACATGACCTAATACCAGATAAAACATATTCATACATACAATGACTCAGAATGTGGGACACAGATATGATAAACGGCCCGCACTCCATTTAAAATCATCACTATGCAAACAACATTCTGTCTCGTTCTAAATGCCTATGTGGGACAGATACAGACTACAAATTAGAAGAAAAAGACTCGACTTGAACCAGAAAAAAATACATACATACATACACATCACGCCTGTCTCCCAGAGGGGTAGGCAGAAACTACAGATCTCCATTTGTCACGGTCCTGACATACCTCGTTCGCTTCATCTACATTCATACATAAAAAAATATGTATTGTTTTCTCATGGATCATCATCATCATCAGCAGACAAGACGTCCACTGCTGGACGAGAGCCTCTCCCAATGATCTTTTGGGAGGAAACACCAATAATCACCACGCTTGGCAGGCGGTTTGGCGATCGCAGTGGTGTTTGTGGTTTAACTGACAAGAGAGCGCTGCTAACCGTCCTCTCGGTCGTCTCTTACGACGGGAAAAGTAGGACTGGGGTGGTGACACATTGTATTATATTCGCCGTCACCACCTCATGGAATGCTACGGCACGGCCGTTTCTCAGAGTGGTAGTCAGAGATCATATACCTCCACTTGTCGTCCACTGCTAAACATCAGTGGCGTGCACTGGCTTAGACGACATGGTAGGCAATCCCCCAGGATTGACAACTATGTATAGGTAACTTGTCTTTACGAAATATCTAGAAAAGGTACATACCCATCTACTCATCCATAAAACACAGAGTTTCCGTTAGCCTATGTCGTGGTGAGTACAACAACTCTATTATAAGGTAGGGTAACCAAAATACTAAGGTAGGCAGTGTCTTTTTGCTTATATGGTGTGCGGTCCAGTTGAGTCTGTAAGAGCGTCTGCGGTCCAGTTGGTCGGATCCTTGACTTGTAACCGGGAGGTCCCGGGTTCGAGTCCGGCTACCGGACGT
>SJJU01004593.1:0-38852 GCA_012932125.1 Conopomorpha cramerella | reverse complement strand
ATTGCTTTGTGCTAATCTTATCTTATTAATGATTGTTTTTCCTTTTGTTCCTGTTATCATTATTATTTTTCTCATGCGTGTTAGTTCTTAAGTTGGTAAATAAACATAAACATAAATATTTTAGGATTTCGACCTCAAGAAAGTTCCTGAGAAAGAGGCCTGTCTGTTCCAAGGACACTTTCTATGCCACTAAAACAACATTAAGGTGTCATAAGAGTTGATGTATTGTGAAGTTCCAACCGTAGGGTGGTAGAGGTAGACCACATTTTGGCCGTCTATGCATAGAGACATACACTGCTGCACTTCTGTCTCCCAGAGTGGTTGGCAGATACTACAGATCTCCATTTGTCATGATCCTGACATATATTTCGTTTCAACCACATTCATACATTATGATCTTCGGTTTCCATAATTCACCTTCCGTAGAGACATTCACCAATCTGTCCGATGATGTCCTTCTGAGGATGACCTCTACTCATCTGGTTCTGGCACATCACCCTATGATTAATTTTCAATTCAAATTATTTTTGTTTTTGTCTTCTTATAATGTTTAAATTTTAGTTTTCTTTTATTCAGTCATTAGTATTAGTTAATATAATATTATAGCATTCCATTCTTAATGTATGTGGTGGAAGCCTATAATTAAGAGAACATTTTATAGAATAATATTATGTGTGAGTGTGTCTTTTGTTGGTTATCCTAAATAAATAACTTAAAAAAGTATTGTACATTTGTAGTAGTTTAGTGTTATTTGCTGTTCCGTGGACAATTTTCATATTGCTTAGCAAGTCCTTCTTTCAAGGAATGATTGAATGAATATAAAATATATTTGTAGCACACACTGTAAAAGTGACAAGGGTTATCTTAACGTAACTGTTTCTTCCAAGTTACTAGGTAATAAGGTAATAAGGACCTTGACAGATAGAGCAATTGGGTAGTTTCAGGACAGGTAGCAAGTGATTAACATTTATTTTATTTTGTAGACGGAATTATTTCAGGGACGTAGTTATTGTCTGTCGAGTATAACTAATAATAATATCAGTTCTGTGAATAAGTCCTTAGTGTCGTGACCTCGCATCGATATTCTTAAAGCACTATCTGAGAGAAACTTCGGCTCGACCCGTAAAGCGTAAAGTAACAAACTTTTAAAAAATTAGAGCAGCCAGAACTATGTCGGGCATCGCAAAAACTTCGCGTCTGCTTTTGGAATCCCGGCCATTAAACAAAAAGATTTCTTGTAAACAGAATTTGTGAAGTTAATTTTAAACTTCTCAACTTGATGAACCAAAGAAAGAACTGTTTTTAAGTGAAGGTGTTAATTACCGGTAAATGGCCGAAGGTAGTTTAAGCAATAACTGCCAAAGACATTATTTAAAAAGCTGTCATCTACCAGCTGTGCATAAGATTTAGGGTAACCTTGGGGAGAAGAATGAAACACGTATTGACAAGGAAATATTTAAAAATAATTGTGCATTTGACACGTAATGTTATTATTCCCGTCACGTTTGATGAGCTATAAAATTTAATGACAGTTAAATTGGTCAAAAACAGCATTACCTGCATAATTATACATTAGATGCGCCTTGCGTGTTTATGTACAGAGCACATTTCAACAAGCAAACCTTCACTTACATTCAGCATACGGTCACGAGTCATGGGATAATTATAATTACGATTTTTTAAATTTCATTAATCTCCCTAATATATGCCATAGAATGGTAGCTAAATAGCCGCAGTAAAGACACGATGAATCAGCTTCTCTCGGGTTTCCGGACGCAATCAGCAAGCGGGGCGGCCTGTGATTGGGGCCGGCACCGGGCAGGTGCTGGCGGGGGCTGGCGCACGTCACACCTCACTTGTGTAATTAAGACGGTCCCGGGCGGCCGCAATCGACATGCAATATGCATAAAGTCGGCTCTGTAATTGTGCGGCGGCGGCGGCTGACTTACGGCGTTGTGCGCGCGACGCGACGCGCCGTGATGGGCCGGGCTTAGTGTTCGCGCGATTTATGCCAACCACCCGCCGCCGCCGCCGCCAGCAGCCGGGTGCACTGCGCCCATAAACATCGGCGATACTCTCTACCTTTGTATTTAGCTTCAGTGGAGATACAATTGATTATTAAGCGAGTTGATGAAACACACTTATCTGCGGGGTAATTGTTGCTAATTGATTTCAATCAGAAGGTAGTGAACCCGAGCATCTTGCGAACATGTAAATAAGCCCGCATGCCAACTGACGTGGCAACAAGGTGTGCCACCGTGGTTCAATACGTTAATTACATACGCTCTTTGGGATCAAAAGGCTAAGGGAATAGGCGTCTATATTGGTGATGCTTTGTTAGTTTGTAATCGTTACGATCTTATGAAGTTTTCTAAGCAACAGCCTACTTACCACTACACAGAAAAGTTCCTCGGCGCTCACAAAAGCGACAATAAAATTATTTACTTCACGTATTCACTGAAACTCAGCAAAAGCGAATCATAACAAAACTTTTCATGCTCTGAATCATGTTGCGATGATGGCGCAAAATATTATTGAGGAAAACCTTTTGTGAATTTGCACGCGGCCCTCGCGATGAGATATCGCGCGCCATAACCAGGGTGATACGTCACGATACTCATAAGATATGAGCTGTTGCATCAGTGCTGGGCGGCGGCGGCGGCGGCGGGGGCGGCGGCGCGGCTCCCGGCAGGCGCTGGTGTGGCTGCAAGGGGACACCAGCTGTCATCACTCACCATAATTGCACTATTACCATCATCAATTAATGAAACCTGAATCAATCACGGCATTTCACTTACGTGCGTTGTAATTAGAAGCGTGCGCAGTCACTCTTAAACTCTACACATAGCCATTGTATCAAGTACGAATTGGATACAAGATTTTACGTAGACGTCAGTTCTGTCAGTTTTATTTATGGGTTTTTCACAAACCGTAGTACAGAAAAGTTGTTTGACTGTCCAGACACGCCGGGAATAAAGTGGTATCTTACTTCGTATCTCATTTAATAAACAGAATACAATATTAGGTTTACGAATGGTTCCAGTAGCAAAGCCTTGTGCAGAGATGAGGCTGGTGTACTGAAAAGTTGCGTTTAGGTATTTTTAGAAATGTTTTAATTACAGTTCACAATATTCATGAGTAGATATAAAAAAAACGATCCTGCTTCCCGGAAACAGAGAGGTATACTGTCCATTTATTTGCTGTGGGAAATAACAAAAACATCCGCAACTTATATCTATGATGGCCTACCATGTTGAGCATGTCTGAGCGCGTCAGAGCATCAGTAATGTGATCGGCTGTATGTGGTACCTTCCTTTAATTTACGACGTGCTCCGGGCAGTACCTTAAGCTGTGGGTTCCGTTGTTCCCTCAGTCATTAAGCCTGGTGTCAAGGCCTTCGGACTAAGTAATCTTAAGGACGGGTTGACCAATATCCCGACAACCTTTCCAAACCAGGCGGAAATTTGACCTAAAACCAAGTAACGATAGGAACGTTTTCTTACAAAAAATCCTGCCTGTCGTCTGCTTGGAGATAGTTTTGCTGCAGTAAAGTCTCGATTGATTGTGATAATGATGATTAAACCTATAGTAAATCGTCTACTAGGTTAAGACTTCCTTTTCTTTGTATCACTCATTTTTTGCAAGGCCCTCTAACAAGTATTTTCTACCTATTACATTATCTACATAAACTGCACAAATTGATCCTTTATTACATGCGAATATTGTTTGAGGTAAACTATACCCAAAATCAAATTGCCACTGCCTATCAATCTAAACATTACCTGTCACGTTAAAAGACACCATGGCATTTCTCCTGTGAGTTTAACTATGCCTGTAGCTACCTATACACCTATACAATACCCTGCTTATCCAAGATTGGCATTGAATGCACTAATTAAGTAAGCAGTACCTGATATTAAACACAAAGACCTCTCATTCATCATCGCACAGCCGAAACCAATGAGGCTAGTGATTTAACATTTATTAGAATGTAGATGAATATTGAGTATTGATGTTTTAATGTAGAGTTCCCCTAAGAACATAATTATTAAAACGCGGTCTATATGTTACATGATTCTAAAAGTACGCGGGTAAAATCACGGTGCTAAATGTACACGTGTGCCACGTGAGTTTATAAGTATTTGTATACTCTGGGGGGGTGCAGCAGCTCGACATCAAAGTTACGATGCACCGACATCGCAATATAAACTCGTTCCAGATTGGCCTGCGCGCAGCAGTGTGCCATTCCTGACCACAGTAACGAGATTGTGATCCAAACAAAAATGCGCTATAAAAATCTTTTTTACCAGTACGTTTGTTAGTGACGTTAGATTTTTAGGGTCCCGCATGTTTTATTCGGGGATCCATTCGTTCATGCATCACACGTTCCACGACAATCAAAAACTTGTAATCAACAAGTACTGAACAAGTGTGTTCCATCGTAGACCACATCGCTGCTTAACATCAGGCAGGATGGTGGTCAAACGCTTGTTCATATTGATTAAAAATAATTTAAAAAAAAGTTTAGTAATGACTTTCGGGTTCCTTCAGCCAAATCTTGGAGTTTAACTTTTCACAGTCCAGACTTCTCTAATACATTGTTTATTATCTATTTTATGAAAAAGAAAAGTAAAATTGGATTCTTTTTCATGATAGACAAACGCTTCATATTTAATATCACTTCATATTTAGTAGTAATTATATTAAAGATGTAGGTACTTGAGACAATAGTTACCAGAGTAAAATTCATTTTTTTAATGAAACGCGCACCGACATCATTGACATCATCGGCCTCATGACGTCCACTGCTGGACGAGGGCCTCTCCCAATGATTTTCATGATATTTGGAGGGGAAATGCGAATAATCACCACGCTTGGCAGGCGGGTTGGTGATCTCACTAGTGTTGTGGTTTAACTCACAGGGAGCGCTACCGCCCATCCTCTGAAGAGTTTCCTCGGTCGCCTCTTACAATCCCCAGGACGGGAAACGCTGGGCTGGGGTGGTGACACATGTTTTCCATTCGCCGTCAACACACGGCACAGACATTATAACTCTTTATTATACGGAACCCCTGCAAATGTAACAGCCTGTTTCTTTTCAAGCACTTTATTTAGAGTCAATATCTGCGCAGCCATAACGGGATGAGAGAGTGTCGCAGCGCCGGATTGGATGGGACTCCCTTTTAGATAATAGTCGAAAAAACATTTTTTAAAACATATTTCGTGTAACAGTAACTGCAAACCGGCTGAATTGTTAATTTTATTCTAAATTGTTAGTTGCGTTTGAATGGGTTTATAGAGTTAGACCAATATAAAAATTCATCCAACTACCACTAGCTGTTTTCACTTGGTGCTGAATTCTCTTTATTGCAATATAGCATGACCGTTATTGTATCTCCATAAGGCATTATACCAGGCATTTTAGGGACCTGTTCCAGACCCACATAATCTCTTTATCTGTATAGGTATTGTATAGGTGTAAAGGTACATACAGACATAGTCAAACTCAAGTCCACAGGAGGCCTTACTCACTTTTAGCCCGACTATTTAGATTGATAAGCAGTGTAAGGGAATTCTTGTTAGGTGGCCTATCTATTGTAGAATAATCCCTTACGTATCTATGATAGCCCTAAAATCGCCACTTCAGCAACACACAGCTGACGATTTTAGGGCTAAAGTCGACAGCTTTCACGTCTAGTATTAGAAGAGATACATCTAGTATTATTCTTTTCACGTTCCAAACTAACGCGCGACTGTAATGTTATGCTATTAAATTCAATAAAATTGCAAATTAAAAAAAACCTGAATTTTAAATGTTCGTTTCGTGCCCTTTCATTTGATACCCCACTTGAACATCTTAATATATAAAAGGAAAAACTGACTGACTGAATGAATGACTGACTGACATATCAACGCACAGCACAAACGGCTAAACGTAGGGTCTTGAAATTTGGAACGGACGTAGCTTAGGTACCGTAGGGGTGCACTAAGGTAGGAATTCTCGAAATTCCCACGGAAACGGGTATTAACAGGATAAAACGTTTGTATGAAAAATCTAAACCGCTCAAGTTAGATGCTTGAAATTTGGGATGCAAGTACTACTAAGCGAATGAAATCGCGGGGCGTCCACTAGTATTTGTATAAAGTCGACTTTTTCTAGCACTTTCAACCCTCATAGTTTTGAACAAATTATCCAATTTTCATTTATTAAACAGATTCTGAATATACTTGGTAAGAATACGCTCGATCAAATTTTAATCATCTTTCATACAACAAAAAAACTGCATTAAAATCGGATCATCCGTTTGGGAGCTACGTTGCCTCAGACAGACA
Organism: Conopomorpha cramerella; assembly: GCA_012932125.1. Taxonomy (NCBI): domain Eukaryota; kingdom Metazoa; phylum Arthropoda; class Insecta; order Lepidoptera; family Gracillariidae; genus Conopomorpha; species Conopomorpha cramerella. Next base: position 32,519 of record SJJU01004593.1, on the reverse strand, counting down.
CATACACACAGAGACACGTCAAACTTATAACACCCCGTCGTTTTTGCGTCGAGGGTCTAAAGCCAAACAATAAAAATTTTACAGGACATTATGCCAATTAATCCACTATTTGCTTCATCGCCGCCAAATGTAGCGCACTATATTGAAAGCTGCCTTACTCCGATAGCTTGGTATTTGTAATTAGGTGTTGCAACACAACGCCCCTAGTACTGGTTAGTATAAAGTGAAGCCTCCTACAGAGCCAATTTCATGGTATAAGAAGCTCGGCAGTGACTGAGGTTGTTTAGTTGCAGCAGACCACACGTCCTAGACTTCCGCTCGCATCCGCTATCGACACAAGCAGCCATTGCATTGCCAATTTCATCAAATACCCCCACGTTGAAACGAATTACGGCTGTATTGTTAAGATGTTAAGGTCCAATTGTTGAAATTTTCACGGGCTTAATGAAACCAAGTGACGCCTGTTGAGATGTACACCGATTTACTTTGAACGGTAATTTGCTTCGTGGTATTTGCTTTTTCAATATTTGCAATTAGAAATTCAGCGGAGCAACTTTGAAATGAATACTAAACAACAAGTCATGGTTAAATGTCACGGTAAAAATAATCCAGTTCGGAATGGAAACCGGCAGCGGTCGAAATGGCGCTGATGTGAGAGCAACCTTCGGCAAATGCCATCGGAAATGTTAATGTTTGTTTATAAACGGCTCAAATGCCGTAATCGAGTCACTGCCTCCGCTGCTAAGCACCACCACGACGTAGACAACATTCTAAAATGAATCAAACTATACGAACAATTATATCCAATAACAAGCTCATGTTGAATTATAAATTATACAACTGAATTTGTCCAAAGCCGTACCTGCCACGGTCTAGTATCACTTGTTCAGTATTTCTGCCCGGTGCTAAATTAAATTGACCTTACTTTAATATAGCATTGAGTGTAAAGAAAGCTCAGATATTTTAGCACAAAGTGAAATAGCTCGGGTACTGAAAATACATCCCTCCGGCGAGTTGGGTCTCGTCTGATACCAGTATGAAGTACAAGTGGAGATATTGTCTACCGCAACAATAGATGTCGAAGAACTGTTTTATTTAGTGTGCATTAATGCTAAATAGTGAATAATATATATTCCAGAAAAAAGGACTGATGAATTATATCTAATAGGTACCTCTTTTTTTAGTGAAACGCGCACAGACATTAGACGTCGAGTAAAATAACAAATATAGAGTCGAGCTTGTCTTTGACTATATTCGCGCTTATGTACCCGGTGAACAATATTGAGATATAATAGGTACCTGTTGTAAATACCTCTGAAACTCTCTTCTGACTCTTGGTACGTAGGTACTTCAAGAAGTGTAGAGTATCGTATTCCAATTTGTATGAAAACGCGTAGCATCCACCAGATTTTTTTTTTACACTAAAGTCTGGCAGTTTCTGCAACCTGTCCAGATTATATAAATATAAGATATGGAACCCTTAGAAAGGTTTATCCAATATCGTTTACTCGTTCGGAAGTTATGCGCGTACTAAATACCTATGAACGGCAATGTTTTCGACAATCATTATTAAAATAAGATGAATAATCTGTCAGATTATGTAAAATAATTACGTCGTTGTTATGTGAAGAACAATAATTTGGCATCGGTGAGAATGACGAGACGATTTGTTTTCCAGTTCGTTCAGCTCAAAATTTCATTCCATAGTTCCACCATTAGGTATGTGTTGTTCAAGAAGTGATTAATTGAATGTGCGCAAATAAATCCGCCAATTATCAACATAAGATTAAAACTTATAATTTCGTCCACTAAAACCCCAAAACAGAAAAGGATATACCTATACGTGAAAAACGAGGGGTCCTCAGACCATTGCCTTAGAGACGTTGGGCTTGTGTCCACAATGCGGGGAAACGCATTTTTTTTGTATCTCAATATAAAATAGACAAATTTTTACCTCGGGCAATGATATTTTGAAAGGGGATTTTTTTTATCCCTATGAACAAGCGTTTGACCACCATCCTGCCTGATATTAAGCAGCGTCTTATGATGATGATGGTCTACGATTGTCTTTTTTTTACATTGCTACACATTTTCGCCATAATAAAAATGTTCATATTGACGAGCCCAACAACGTTTCTAAGACCATTGCTCGGGGACCTCTTACAATCTGTACTGTGTGTTCATTTCCCCGCATTGTCGCCATAGTAAAAGTTGTTCATATTGACACGAATCCAACAACGTTTCTAAGAACATTGCTTGGGGTCCTTTCACACTCTGTGTAATAATAGAAGGGACGAGGATTCTATATCATCAATCATATAATTTTTTCGCTTTTGTCTATCAAAAATGTACCTCTCATGTTGTTGTAAAAATCAATAATGTGTTACAGAAAATAATTAATGAAGCCTTAGCGCCAAGTACAACGCATGAACCGTACACTAAGCGAACGTAAACGGTTATTACTAGCAAGTATTTCCCCATCCGGCTGCAGAGTCACTCCAATATTTATTGAAACGTTTAACAATACAAAGAAAACACGGAAAAACTTTTACCTGAAATGATTCCCAGAAGTTCTATTATGCTAACTATTATGTTAAATTACCTGTGCACCGACGCATTAGAATATTAGTTTACACCAGCTGCCAATGGAATGTGTGCCTTAGTGGGTTGTACGCTGGGGTGATAGTGGTGTAAGTGGGGCGGCGATGGAGCGGTGACAGTGTGATCGGCGGCGCGTGACGTCACAGCCATTCATCACGCGGCTGCAGCACACAACACACAAGACACTCACACAATCGCCGACAAACGTCTTTCGTAAAGCGGCAAAATTGAAGAAATGCCATCCACACCGCAACGGACGAAATTTGATTTTACACGAAACGCATCGGTGATATTATACAAGTATTTGAAAAAAAAAACTCGCTGATTGGTTACCCAAATTGTTGTGTTGATCGATTTTTTCAATAATAATATTATTGTGTCTATTATTCGCTTGAGGAAGTACAACAACAATGAGGCGTTGACATTTCTCTGCAGGAAAAATGTTAATTTCTCGGAATGGAAAATAGCGTGCTTTTTTATAGAGGTGCACCTACATCCGTCCCACACGTACGGGTACGTCGTACCTGTACACGGAATCATTATTTACCGGCGCGTCGCCAGTCACGTGGCGTCACCAAACCTTCATTACGGGAGGGTGTTAAAATCGAACACTTGACGGCAACGACGTGGGATTAACAAAGATCGAATGCACCAATCACAGATCGGCACCCTTACCTTGATCTCTTTATCTTATACTAGCTGTACCGCGAGGTATTACTCGCGTTTTTTCGTTCACGTGGGAATTTGGGGATAAAATATAGCTTATGTTATTCAGGAATAATGTAGCTTTCGGAGCCTATTCAATTCAAACAAACAAACAAACCTTTCCTCTTTATAATATTGGTATAGACATGGAAATTCCGTGAAAGTGTATCTGTAGAGATGGCGCTATATGAGATCGTATAGCTCTGTTTCGGTTTGCCGATTAAACAGTTATCTGTAGTAGATCATGGTAGGGGACGAAATTTTCGGTAGGTATCAAACACCGGCACGGCGACGGGATCTCGAGATTGCCGAGCTGTGTTCGGGTTATGCTTAACAACACACTCTCGAGCTTCCGTGTACTAACTGTGTACCTATCGATAGTTTCCACAGGTATCTATACGTTTCAGTAGTTCTAGACGGCTTTGATAATAATAATATTGTGATGATCAATGTTCTCAATTCCAATGATTTTACATAGTAATATGCGTATGCCGAGTGTAAAAGGACCCCGAGCAATGGTCTTAGATACGTTGTTGGGCTCGTCAATATGAACAACATTTACTATGGCGACAATGCAAAAAAATTATTCATCTTCATACAAAATAGACAAATTTTTGCCTTGGGAGACGACATTTCGGTTCCCCACCCTAGTAAAAGATGTTTATATTGACGAGCCCAACAATGTATCTAAAACCATTGCTCAGAGTCCTTTTACACGCAGTATAGATAGACAATGTAATTCGAGGAAAGGTTGGTACTGGATTTTATTTCCCCAAATTAGATTAGATATTTTTAAAGACATCAGAATTTTGCTTTAGTAAACGTTTGCCGTTTCGTTAATTTAATTATAAGTAATTCGAAGCAATAGGCGAGAACACTCTTCAGTTTACTCGAGTGAGTGTACTTCAGAAAGACACAAACTCAACAATCGAATTTATGACTAAACATCTAAGCCGAAGCCAACCGAAATAACAGTAAACGGAAAGCTATCCCAATGTTTGTTCCGTAAATTGGTTTCAGTTTTGAGAAATGTCCATACACTGAACAGCACTATACTTGAAGGACCTTACGAATAACAGCAGCATAACTATGCCGAAGATATACCACATGTTGCATGTCAAATATGTAACACCCAGTTCCCAAAAGACCTGTAAACAACTATCGTTTAATAAGTGACTGTGCGTTCATTGGTGAAGTGGGGGTAGTGGGAAACATGGGCCATGTTTCGTAACGGCAAGAAACTGTGACGGGCCGTCGGGCTGCGATCAGGGCGGCAAACAAACCGGCCTAATGATCTGACAGCACCGCCGCCGCTGCCGCTGCCGCCACTGCCGCCACCGCCGCCGCAGACGACGCTTATTGGAAATGTCAATCAGATTAGCCGGCCTTTAGCTTTAAGCCGAAAAGGATTTCTAATCAATTTAAATTACCCTTCCTGTAGAAGTAATTCTCACGGCGCTTAGCGGCGATACCGCAGTAGATAGAGCAGGAATCAGCTGTATTTTAGATATTATATTGAATAATAAACATTTACAAAATTGTATCTCAGAGGGGTAAGCAGAAAAAAATTGATCTCTAGCTGCATGTTTCATGTCATCCTGACACACCTTTCCTCTCTCATCCACATTCAACATCCTAATAAACTCTTAATCCTTAATAATCATAAAGTTATAGAGAGGTTAAATTTATACCGTCTTTTGTTCTCCTACATCTTGTTCATTTCCGAACTTCGGAGAATTAGAGGAACTGAGTTTAACTTGTACCAGATAAAACTATTTTTATTAGTATGGCTGCTGTATAACACGAACTGAAGCACGCGGCGCGCTGCCTGTTGGAATTCGGTCTATAGTGAGCTTTACCAATTGTTTAATTGAATGCGCAAAAGCTGTTGATTCCGGCTACTTTACAAATAGTCGTTTAGCAGAATTCAACTTAAACGAATGGATTCAGGCGACTTCAACGGCACAAACATTTATTATCAACATTACAGATGAAACCTAATTCGTAGTGTAGCGGAAACGTAATTTATACAAGTTGAAAAAAAATACCTACCTTTTAATCTACATAATAGAATTTACAATACCATCCTGGGTTAATAGCCCAATTTAGTTAAATGTTCTTAATCTAACGACACATAACATCCAACAGTTTCTCAGTATTATTTTTAGAATTAGTTTTAGTAAGATTATCATATTACCACAGATTTTCCTCTAGGTATGGTATGCCGTCCATATACGAGGGTAGGTACAACCACAGTCGCCTCGGTAATAGCCTCACAATTCCAAAATAAATGTAATTTAAACACTTCAATTTCAACCAATGTAATCTGGACAGAAGGAATAAAATCGCTAGCCAGAAGGAGAAGATGCATGCAGTTGTAATAACATGAGTATTACTGAGGGGTGCATGTGGCTGTTTTGAATAATGTCGAGTCTTGTTATTTTGCAACATGCTGATGATGTGATGTGGATTTTAATCTATATATTTAAAAGAAAGTGTTAGTTACACTACTTATCAACCAAGAACGGCTGATGATACTTTTTATCCCGATCCTGTGGGATGCGTCGCTATATAGAAGATGTTACAGTTCGTATGAAATACTGAAACTACGCGAATGAAATCTCGGGGCGTAAGCGTAAGTAATAAATAACATAGGCAAAAATCTAACAAAATCCTTGCAAATGTTAAAATCCTTTAGGCAGGCTAGGGGCAATATCCAAATGACAAACGGACAGCATAAAAAAATAATATCTCAAGAATGCTCAGGATCATGGAGCGAGGTGCATCGATAGCGGCAGTTTGTTCGATACTAAACAAATTACCGAAGTCATCGCTTTTCGACCGACAGCGCCGGCCGCGTGACCATGCAACTATGCACCTTCATTCTCTGCTTTTAAAAAAGTTATTTCTTTGTGCATGCGGGAAAACCGATACAGGAAATTTAGGTCCCAACAGCGTTACGGCTCGGCTCTGAATTATAAACTAACTACGTAGTTGTCTTTCAATTAGCTTGTGTTCCTTCTTTGATCGCGCGCTCCGCTCTTCTTGATAAATATTTGATTCGAAGCCCGAATATCTAATTAAAAAGCTTCATAACAAGATAGACAAATCTTCAGAGAATCACTAATTTCTATGAAGTTGTTGATTAATTAATACTATTTTAGTTGGCTTACAATGTTCTTCTCTTATATTTTTTATTAAACCGATTACGTACTCAATTAGTTTTAATACATAGATTCATTAAAAAAGGCTTCATTCGCGTAGTTTCAGTATTTCATACAAACTATAACATCCTCTATTGGTGTCGCGTTCCACAGGACAGGGATAAAAAGTAGTACAAGTAATATTTCTCAGGGTCTAAAGATTGTCTGTGCCAAATTTCACTAAAATCGGTTGAGAGGTTTAAGCGAGAAAGCGGAACAGACAGACATTTATAATATTAGTAGGGTAGTACAGAATCCCTATGATTCTGTAACTCCGGTCACCGTTACTACCCATCGCCGAGTTCCATTTGGTCTTGTATTAATTAGTGTATTTATGTTGGACAGTGCCGCCGGAGAAGCCAGTGGTGGTGGACCGCTGGGGGCGCGTCATCAACAGCACCACGCTGGGGCCCCACGAGGAGGGCGACGACGTGCTGCTCACCTGCCGCGTGCTCGGAGGTCAGTATACGTCATATACACTAATGTACGTGCTTTAATCTCAAATCTCAACGACATATATGTATGTTTGTATATATTGTATGATACTAATGAACGCTAAGTTCTAAGCTAACGTTCATCAAGATATTGTTATACTTTTGTATTACATATAAGTGAACAATCAATACCGAAGAAACTGATTTGATTGATTGATTTGTAGTTTTTTTTTATAGATGTAGAGGTACATAAAAATGTATGCTGATAAAAATATGGGGTGTTTTCCCAGGTTCTCATTTGTTGTTTTTTTACAATACGAGTTTTTATGTGATAAAGTAAAGATACATCTCTGTGTAGGTATGGAAACCATCTCATTAGTTGACCAGATTAAAACGAATAAATAATTCATAGCCCACTTGTGCACTTGGGGTCTTAATGGAGGAAACACTTTGAAAAACAGATTCGGTTGTTTTGACGATCCCTCGAGTAATGGGCTGCTTTGCAATCAATTTGGGCGTCTACTCCCCAATCCGTGACTTCCTCATTCCCTTGCCTTATAGGTAGCCTTCAGGCGTTTCGGAAATCGTTAGAGCATTACTTAAGAAGAGAGAGGGCCCATCGTTGTTCGCGTAGGATTTGTTTATCCTCGAGTGGGGATGTGTGCCGCCTGCCGAGCAGCCGCGGCCGCCGGGCGCTAGTAGCGGCCGTAGGCCCCGTGCGGCAGGCGACGTATGCCACGACATGGAAACGCTTTTATCTCAGTAAATGTAGCGAAGACATGCCGCCACGCCTACAATCCTTTATTGTTGGAAATCACAACCTTTATAAAGTAACTGCACGTTAGATGAAACGAAAACATTGTAGGCGTCCTTGTAGTACTTGTTATTCCATCAGACTATCATGAAACCTCACACGACATATTCTGCTCTCCAAAACAGGCTTTAGACACCTAGGTTCATGTGTAGCATAATTGTGTGAGAAAATCAATTGTTGTTTCTTTTCACTGGAATGTGTATGCAGTGCAAATAAAGCGCGGGAGATATCATTTGTTTGTATTGACGGCCGCCCCGGCCTTGGGGGAAGTGTTTGCGGATGACTCGAAGGAACGTTATTATTCCTGTGCGAAGGAGCGGAGCTGAGAAATCAAACCGTTATCGCAGCGCCCGAGTCACTGGATATTCCAATCGACGCGACCGCGTATTTGCATAATCGAAAAATTGATTGAAGCGTATTCCTTAAATATACGACTCTTTCTAGAAAAAAAATATTATTCAATTCTCTGAAACGCAGATGGTTGCTTAATAGCGGGGCTTAGGTGGGGGCTTTGTTTCTCCAAAGCTTGAAGATTTTTTTAACTCGGTACCCGCAGCGTCGCCTGTTGCTCTCGACCCTAACTGGAGCCATTGCTTGAGCGCCGTAAACCTTGATGGTGATAGATGTGCCGCGGCCCCGGCGCCCCGGCACCCCGGCGCCCCGCCCGCTCGCGGGATACAACTTTGTGAAACCGCACCTGGACTGCGGAACGACGTGGACCATGCAAAACAATAATTGTGGTTTTACATACCAGAGTTAGTTTTAAACGATTATAGATCTTACTCCGTCGGATCATGGACATTTTTAGAGTGAACACCCAGTCAGTAAATAGAATCGGGTGAGCGCTTTCTGTGCAAGATTGCTCGGTGACCCGCGCGACGCTCACGATGAATGGGACACTACTTATCTTTGGGCGCACGGGGACAGCGCAGCATGATGAAGTTAGTTTTTCATCGGGCAGCGAGCCCCCGAGCTCCCGCACTATCCCCAGTGAGCCCCAGTGAGCTCCGGTGAGCGCTGTCCGCGAGTGCCCTGTCGCCGGCCTCACTCTCCCGCTTTTATTCAGCAACAACAAATTACGACGTAACCACAAACAACATAATTTTGCAACTGAATTTCGGCAACCTCACATATTAATTAATTTGGATTTTGATAGGCAAAACGAATTGTGGTTTTCTATTTAACGCTGCGAGTGTGGACGGGTGAATATTTATCAGCGCCCCAATTGTATTAGTTCGTTTATTTGAATTAAAGTGAAAGGACCAGCGCTGCCAACAATGAACATTACTTTGCTAATTTATAACCTTGGGTACCCTTTTGAACATTCTAGTTGTGAATGTTGGTATTCTCTTTCGGGACGCGTATAAGTAATGCAAACATCGCCTCTGAAAATGCCCGTGTTTACATTTGACAGTGGCATTAGTGTGCGCGAGTCACGGCACTGCGTCCTCTTGGAACCAACTCAATTTGCTGAGAGGACGCCGAAAGGACGAACAAAAGCGCACACTCGCAACTCTTGTTTGCGCCGCGCGAGGACAAACACACAAACAAAGCGAAAGAGTATCTTCAATCGACTCGATGCGCTGCTTAGAGCCGCCGACGCCCAGACCTAAGTACTTGGCCTCGATAAATGGCTCGGAAACGGTTCTCTCCACCTCACGCGACTCTAGCGACAATGTCTTCTTTGTCAGCCCCTAAGATTCAATATAAAGTGAAACTACGAGTACATTTCAAATTCGCTGAACTATGCAACTATTTTTATCAAACAGTGACGCAGCGAGAATAAAGTAGTATCCAGCGCAGTTAGCGCGTGTGAGAAGCGCCCTCAAAGGTGTCAGTATTGCTCTCAGAAAAGTGCAGCCGGCAATCGTTAACGCTCTATTTTCAATATCTTTCCAAGTCTGCAGGTAATAACATTTTCTTAGAACTACAAAATTCCGAGAAAATGTTTTACCTATCTTTGCCTGATACGCGTCAGTGGGTGGTAAAATTTTAGCTCTCTTCCACATACTACATGCAAATGATAATGATTATTTTTAGGCACAATTTATATGTTGCGGTGACTTTTTCTACGTAGTTTTCTAAGTTTGAGTATGTCGTGCAGGGCGGCCGGAGCCGTCGGTGCGGTGGCTGGTGAACGGCGTGCTGGTGGACGAGGAGTACGAGCACAACACGGGCGACGTGATCGAGAACCGGCTGCTGTGGCCGGCGGTGCGGCGCGCCGACTACGCCGCCGTCTTCACGTGCCAGGCCGCCAACTCGCACCTCGTCGCGCCCAGGGAGCTCTCGCTCGTACTTGACATGTTCTGTGAGTATACCGCTATTGTATCGACTTCATACTCATCAGAATTCTCTACTTAACGTAACAAAAAAGATAAGCACCTTATCTGGAGTTATCCTGGCTGCAATGTCGTATATTATGGGGCGCACTTAGTTATAAAGGCATGTTCAGCCTTGGCTAGGAAACGCTCTAATGTGTAATTTTATTACAAAATACGATTCTTCCGCATTTGAACCCATTATTAGCGGCTGAAATTGCTAACTAATGAACACTATTCTTGACGTTAAAAAAAGAGATAAAAATAACCTCAGAAAAGTCAGCCAATTTCCTTTTTCCTTTGGAGCAGTTCCAAATGAGTGTCTAAAATGCTTAAGCCGCGATTGTTGTGTCGGTGTGAGGGTGCGGCATTCGTCTCCGCCCGCCACAGCTGCGCGTGACAGATCGGGTCTCTGCCGCACGCCCCGCATGACTGCCTCCACATACCCGTGCATAACACTCGCATTTACGTGAGTCGGTACTTGAAGGGGCGACATCACAGCGATGTTTTTGACACGTTTACACTGGTGATTTCAATGATAGGTGATTTCAAGTACTTACATTTTATTTGTCCACTATCAGTGCGGCCCCTCACCGTGTCTATCCGCAAGCCGACGGAGCCGGGCGCCGGCGAGGCGCTGACGGCGGAGCGCCGCTACGAGGTGGCCTGCGAGAGCGCCGGCAGCCGCCCGCCCGCCCTCATCACTTGGCACAAGGGGAAGCGACAACTCAAGAGGATTACGGTCAGTTCAAAACAAATACAGCTAAATAGGCCCGTATTCTTAAACAATTTCTTGGGTAAATGTTACTTCAGGGGAAATCTGTGGAAATACGTTTGAAAAATCGATCATTCATCCAGAATGACGGAATCTCTTTTGGAATACTAATTCGAAGTATTATTTCAATTAGTGAAACTGAAAGGTACATTCTTCATAATGTTTCTGCAACCGTAGCCCATTTGTTCGTCTCGTGAAGCCCACGTTTAAATGTAAAACATGGTGCTATTTCTAAAACCCAGACGTGGCAAAAAACCGGGCGAATTTGCCGCCGCCTCAACCTCCGGATTTTAAACGAATGTTTTAGATTTTATAGTGAAGTAATTAAAAGTTTCGCAGTCCAGAATCCGGCAGAAGTCGAACGAAATTCTAAAATCCAATCGGTCGGAAGTTTCTGTGTCCTTTATTAACGCGACCCGGAATTGTTTGAGAGCTGTCGCGGCGGCGGCACGTTTAATTGAACACCGGTGAAGAGTGGCCCCTCCGCCGCCGCCTCCGCCGCCACCGCCGCCACCGCCGCCGCCGGCCGGGACAGTCCACCTGCCTCGGCGCGACGGCCATGTCTCAATTATGCCGCCATAGGGAACAATAGCTACCCGATAAGCGATCCGCCAGCGATTACTGCTCAATGAGCTCCCGACACCCGCCGACACCCAACCAATTAATACTTGACTTCCGAGAGACATCAACTCGGTTGTCCCGTTCAAGAGAAGCGCGATGAAGGGTTCGCTAATTTACCTTCGCTTTGTAATACGGCTTAGTGTTTATTAATATTTTACTTGCATGTGGATTTTTATTAAAAAATTAATCAAAAACAAAACATTTCCAAACTGTCAATCTTAACTTGGCGATTTCGGGTAGTTAAACTTGACAACAGCGGGCTCAATGTAACTCGTATTATGTCTGAAACTAATATCTGCGAACTAACTTCATGAATGGAACCAATATCATAGTGATCGTGCGCCATCGAGCGGTGGGCTGAGAGGGCTCGTAACTTCAAAGTGAAGAGCTTAAGTTGAGCTTTGGGCAGATGTATTATTAGAGCTTCGGCCGCCGCCGCCGCCGCCACGGTAGAGGTCGCAGCTCGTAAACCTGCGCGGAGGTACGCCGGGACTCTATCTCATTACGTAACTAGGTAATGGTCGAAAGGGATCCTTTCACTTGGTTTTAGTAAAGACATTTGTATATATACCTATGTCAAGTACTAGCAACCAAAACTATTTTGTTACAAAAAACTAGTTGCTCCGAGGCTGTTTTGTAGTACTTAATCAACTGTGAATGAGTTAGTATTTTAAAATTACATACAGAACTGCAATGTACGTGGCATGGCCCTGGCGTCAATTATATCTTGAGAATAATTAATGACGATATTTTACAACAACTTGTCAAGGTACAGCGCGCTGTACAACAAGAACTTGTTGACTCTGTTCGAGGTGCTGCACAAAAAGGCGCTGCAGATAAAACAAACGAATAATCAAACTTCGTCCACCTACATTATGATCGCGAGAACTAGCGCTCGCTGAAGTGATATAACCGCTGACCGCCCCACCCTGGACAATGCAGGAGTTCCTGACGACCATACGCGACCTAACCTGGCGAACGAATACAGGCACATGTCACATTAACAACGTAACAACGACGTTTTTGAAACTTTTGAGAATGGTTTTGTCTAAAAGAATCAGTGTGGTATCTTCGCCTGCGTTCTATGCCGGCGGTGTGGCGGCGGTGTGGCGGCGACGTGGTGGCGAAGTGGCAGCAGCGCAGCCCCGACTGTCGTCGTTAAGGAGAGGTACTAATTAGACGGGATTCTAAAATAAGCGACGGTTCCCGCCGAGAACTTTGTTGCTTTAATTAACAGATAACAACACTCCAGCGCGGCTCCGCGTTTTTGCGAATAAAATAAACTCGGCGCTCGCCTGTCCGGGATAAAGCACCATCATTTACCTGCTACAATAGAACAAAAAATATGTTTATTAAAATTAAGTGTCTTTTAAATTGCGCAGCTAAGAGGACGGCGAATAATACGCTGCGCCTTCTGCCCCGGCTGGGACCTGCCGGCAGTTACTGCGGCCGGCGCTGCTGTGGCGCTCGTCTCCCTCCGGGTGTGCTCTCAGTGACGCCACAAATAGATAACAGAATTCAATGCTCTGCTTATCGACAGACCAGTTCCTCCCTCTAGATGCTTGAGTTGATCGTATCGAGCAATGGCGGCTGCAGAGTCACGGCCGGCAGCTAAGCACCATTACAAACGCCAAGAGACCGAGATAGTCGCATGTGTTTGTTTTGAGAAGTTATATTCTTAACAAGATAATCTCAGGCTTCGGGCTGATTATTAATTTCCAATTTGATTAACCAACAGAACACACTGTTGTGATGGTAAGATGGAAACGAGGTTTCTTCGGCATCAGTCAGGTTCTATGTGCTTTGGTATTGATTTTGAGCTAGTTGGCATCGGCGGCGCTGGAAGAGGGCCAACTGCTGTTGTCCGTCACCACGCCACGCCACAGCCACGCCACTACTGCCAGTGCTACTCCACCACAGCGCACCCTAACGGGCTCACACCGCCAATATCACATCGAGATACCTGAACCACACTAAACTAACACAAATATGACAGCACATGTGATTGTCTTGTGCTTTGCAATCGATTCTGATCAAATTACAAAACCTCCAACCAATTATCCTAAACCAATTATCGTACAAATTACAAAACCTTTCCTGTAAGCATGATAGTGTACAGCTTTCAGTGTATAGAATGGCAGTATTTAGTCCGGAGAGGAGCGCTCGGCTGCTGGCTACCTGTGAAACAGAAGCCGCTGACAGCCCCCGCCCCCTCCCCGCCAATTACAGTACCTCCCCCCACTAATGAATACCGATTCATTTGCTGAATGCCCGCTCAATATGCATGCCGTCCCCGCAGAACACGCATTTCTAATCTGAATAAAGTCGGAATATGAAATTCCGGATCGCCGTTTTAACTCTATTCAAATCGGTCATCAAATAAAAGTTTTATCGCATCGATTTTCGATTTCCGCGTATCCCCACATCGCGTGATCGCGGCACTTAGTTGCACCCGACTTGGCGAACAGCCAACGTTCTTTTCAACCTTTTGCATAGTCTCATAATCATCGAATACCGAATCGGGAATTATTTTAAAATTTATTCATTATGATAGTAGCCCAAACAGGGGATGTGAAATTAAACCGAGCCATAGAATATGTGGATTTATTGAATCTCGTGTGAAATGGTGACTCTAGTTGTGAGGAATCTGCCGGTGCAGCGGAGTGTGCGGGCGCCGGGGTGCCGGGGCGCTGGGGCAGGGCCGGAGCAGCTCGCTGAATGTTTTACGACGCCGTTCCGGAGTCTCCAGCGAGCTCAATGAAAGCTCCGACCTGTTAGTTTTTGTCCCCCCCCCCGGGCGGCCTCCTCGGACCCCCCTGGCGACGCGCCAGCTGCCTCCGATCATTATCCTCTATTAATCTGAGCTCTGATAAAAAAGCTGATCAAGTTATTGTATCGAATAGGAAATTGAAGCTTTTGTCGGTAGCGAGATGTGTCTGAATCGAACTCGGATAAAGTATAATCTTGTTACCGGTTTTGGGTGGCCGGCGGTAATGGCGTGGCGGTGGAGGGGCGGTGGAGTGGCGGTGGCGGATCGTCTCGCACTCGCATACTATTTGCTACGCCAGCGAATCGCGATGCACACATCCTCAAACAACTAACCTACCATGACATAAGACAAAATAAGCTCGGCGTATTTTGTTGATCGTTTGTTCAGTAAACATGAGCTCGTGAATGATGCCCTCCCCTCCTCCTTCTCGGGTCCCTCTCGGGGGGCTGTTTACACAGTTTCAAGTGCTTCTCTGTTGTCTCAGCTACTGTGCTACAAAACCGTATAGCCCTTCCCCGAAACTATTTATATAGGGCGATTTGTAGTTTGTGAACCTATGTGTGAACCTATTTATTTAATTAAATTAGTCCGATTTTATAAATAAGCTGTATGGTTTGCAAAGTGTTTTCTACTCATCATCGCTTTGCGAGATCCTCATTCTCACCTCAGACAGCTAGCAATGCAGCAGAGCTACATTCACGCGGCCGTTTGCGGTCACACGTATAAAAAACGTAGCCGAATGCAATAAGCCGACCCTGGCACGGAGAGACCCCTGATTAGCGAGCTTTTCCTCTTGAACCCCCTAAGCAATAACCGTCTCTATCACCAATGAATAGAGGGGGTAATAGTGGAGCATACGAGCAGTGTCACAACATGAAAACCGGCAAAGAAGTTTGTCATCGCAATCAGTAGAATCAGCGAGCGGAGGACGCCGCCGCCGCCGCCTCCGCTCGCACACAGCCGCGCGCACATTACTCATAGTGGTTTTTACCTTCGTTAGTTTGAGGAAGGAAAGTTAACTTTATTTAGGGGCTTTATGGCGACTCGGTCATGAGGCGACATTTTCATAAGGAGAGCAGTAATGAATGTCACCGTCATAGGATAAAATGCTCGACAATTTTGATGTCAGAAAGGCGGGGAAAAAATCAGGAACAGATTGCTATCTCCTGGAATTATTACTGCCTATGTATGCATGTATTTTTGACCGACTGTATCGTAAGATAAACATTGAATGTGCTGTTAGCGAACTGATAATTAAGATTGATAGTTTCACTCCTTATCTTCTTTCTGCAGTCTTTGCAATTTGCCGAAGAAACTCGGTCAGAGCGTCTAAAATATGCATCAAAGAAGAGTATCTCAGGTAGCTCGGCAGCGACGCGGCCGCGGAAGGTCAATTTATCGGTTCATTGGGGGCGTCCCCGGGGTTCGATCTGTTCCTGTTTTAATTTCCGCCACTACCGAAACGCTAGTGGCACGCCTCCGCCACGTCGCCGCCGCGTCCCCGCCGCGCCGCCCGCTGCGGCCAGCGCGCCCGAGCAGTGAGCGACGCACACAGTGGGTTAGCCTTGAGAATTTATTGTTGCGAGTGTTCTCAGAGTAAACTAGCTTCAAGTAATAAGACACAACTAGTCACTCCACTTGTGCACCGGCGGCGCCGGAACTCAATGAAAGACTAAAGATTTCAGCTAGTCTTAATATTAAAAATGCAAAGGTTTGCTTCATGTGAGTTTAATATATTTTCATCACAGAAAACTTATGTACCGATTTTAACTAAACTTGGTCAATGTATTTTAATCACTGGAGTAGGACACAGGCTATATTTTATTTCATAATTACAACAGGTGGCGCCTAGTCACTCTGGAGCCATTGTCTTTTTTATTTGACACTCTGTAAAGGTACGAAAATTTCGGCGCCGGTCGGTTCCCGTCACTTTAAATAAAACCCATCAATAAATGAAATAATATACCTACACATCAGGAGGTACCTAATTCAATTATTATTAATTTTCTCTAACCAAAAAGCTATGAAGTTCACTCGTTCAATGTCAAATTTTAATGGCGATAATTCATCCGGCGTATCTGGGATTACTACTTCGCCGGCAGCTACTTACTGTTATAATCCGAACTGAACCTCCGTTGTTCACTGAACTTAGGTTACTCGAATTCCCTGATTTTCCAGATAAATCTATGCCTCATTTCATATTCCTTCTCCGAATTGTAAAGGGTTTACTGTGAATATAAAGTAATAATATTGAGAAATAGTTGATCAGCCTCAAATAAGATTTGCTGCAATTTGTTGAAGAATATTCCTTGAGCCAGAGCGGAGCTGACTTTAAAAGACGCGCAGCGGCCAATCACCGGCGAGTGAGGCGGACACGTGCCCCTATTGAGCTCACTTCCACTATATATTTTTACTTTCAGTCTCTAAGTAACCGATTTTCAAATACCTTTTAGGTACTTAGTGAATAATGTAATGGAATTGGAATGCTAGTAAATAACTCACACGTACGTTGTCTACAACATGGATGACGCTACAACTCACGAATTTCATAGTCATAGAAATAATTGACAACGTAATTGGAGTTAAGTTCATTTATGAGTGAATTGAGGTTCGAGTTTAGCTTTTTCTATTTTGTCACAAACTTTTTCATCCCTGAAACGTGCCTCAATACTAACAAAAACACTAGAATACGACATATTGCCTTCATCCGCTCAGTCATACCGACGAGTTCCAGATTTAAACGGGAAAAACACCTCTCAATGCTTACTGATTCGTTAATTTGTACATCAATGCTATGTCACGCTAGTTGATGTCGCGAGGTGACGTCATGTCTTCAACTACACACACACACACACGCACACACACACACACACACACACATTACACAGTCAGGCAGTAAACTCTCTGGATTAATGGAATTCATTACGGACGCATCTCGATCCGTGTTTCGGAGGATTCACTTTGAGCTTCGCGCAATTAGTAGGTGGAAGTGAACGGCGCAGGAGGGGCCTACTCCGCATGGCCCGAGCAGAGGAAGTAAACATTGAGCAAATACTCGCAACGACATTGGTGCCTCACGATTTTAAGTCTTGTAAGTTTTGAACAGCGCGGATTTTAGTAATTAATAACGCAAATCAATAAATAATAATATAACGCATCGGATATTTGACACGTGAATTCCGATGAATGACTATACTGACATGCATTACAATAAATAAACACACAGAAGAACACCCATTAGACGCACACAACAAAAGCCTCAACTCAGCTGTTGCCCGATATAAAGCATTAAGTTGGAGGTTCAAATCGAACCCTTTACCGCCGTCATGGAAGCAGCTGCTCTGACCACTAACTAGTCCATCCCGACCATTACAATATTACGACCATGAATGTCACTAGTAGATAAATCGTGTAAGTTTACTATTACGGAATTCACTTTCGGTTTTTTTTTTGTTAAATGAAATCTGTAAATCTCGGCGAAGTGCAGTAGGTCTCTTAACATAAGCAGCATGTGACGCGCTCTGACTAACCTCTCCGCGACCGCCAGCGCCGCAGATGGCTGTTATTTAGTACACTTTGATATCGACAGTCTTTATTACATATACACAAATTAACATTCGTTTCAGAAGGGGTACGGACAGTTGTTCTCTATAAAGAAACTCTTTATATAGATTAAATAAATGTTGTTCCCCGAAGCCGCGCGCGGGATCGAGGCCACGTTAAAGATGAATAGCATTCAGTTGGGAGTAACTGTCGCCGCTAAAGTGATCATTTCGTATTTATGTGCGTAAAAGCCTTAGTACACAGAGAAACATGTTGGGAATCGATTTGGACTTAAGCGAAATGTTAATGCTTTTTCCCGTTGTAAATAGTGGGCTATCTGAGGTGTTTCGTTTTTGTGCTCTGAAATAGCAAAGAACAGTATTTGGAGCATCCAAACCAGCTGTATAACTAACTTATTGTGGCTGATACACACTACAATCAAACTCAGTTGTCGTTGCACAAGCCTACGCCATCTACGCGGCTACGACAGCTACGCGGCTACGCCGTAGTCTTGCTTACACTCCGCTACAAATAAAATGTCATCTCGCCAGATCATGATCTTAGTTGGAAAGCTTTCAAGTAGTGTCACACTGCTGAGTACTTCCATAAATAAACATGAAAAACTTGTTATTTTTCTACATAACCAACAAGTTACTGTAGCAGTATTTTTGCACAGTTATTTTAACATTAAAGAGTTGGTTCGTGTAGTTCGCAGGCACCTGGTGTTCCTGGAGAACTCATTTATTCTCCGTTGGCCCGAGTTCCCAAGTATTTTAACTTTAAATCAAATATCACGCCGCAAAGCAGATCCCGATGAAATATCGCCTTCCCTGCGGCAACTAACTAGTTTCTCACAAACTTCAGGTAACATGACGTCGTGACGCTTGTAGTCTTATTTTAGCTCACGTTCGCGCAACACTTTCTCATGTTTTCACCTGTTTCTAAACGGACGTTATCGATTTTCTCTTCTTACGTCAATAGTTACTAAGCCAATCTGAAACGAGAACCTTAAGCCCTGTCCTTAGCTCTTAATTTCATTGTATCATTGAATTGACGTTAGTAATAAAGCAATAAGCATCGAGTGTTCCCGCGCCGGAGCCGGGGCCGTCAGCTCTCGGCGGCACAACAAGCTCCCAACAATACCTGGAAAAAGCAAACTAATTCCACGAACGCAGCCTTCGCGATCTACTTAAACACTCGCACTCTAAGAAATACGCTACAATGTACCCGATGCATATAGTGCGCCTCACGGACAGCGGCGCGCGCTCCGACTTTGCGGTCCAATATTTGCGAATAAAAATACTTGTTAAACGCGCACCTGTCGCTGTCGCCTGTTGTAAGGCAAAGTTGAATCAGTGCGAGAGCGCCCATCGAAGGCACTTAGCCTGGTGGAAGCCTCATCTCCACCGGCAGCCACTGCGCGTTGTCGATTGAATGCCGGAGCTAGAGGAAACACGACTTTACGGCACATACAACACAGTAGATAATTGTAGGAGATAGTGCAACAGTACAATGTTCAGTGTTTGCACCATCGTGACTCGAAGTGGATTTCTTAGCCGGCCCGATGTTTGTTGATTTTAATAAATAGGTGCAGTCGGCGGTGCTCGTTCGCAATTCCTTTACCTTTGCTTTAAAAAGCTCTCTACTTGATCCGTGTACATATATGTAGATATATTCCTACAAACACCTTAGTGTGACCAACGGCCAGCCAGTTGTTGTAATTTAGGGAAATGTTCATAAAAAATATTACCTAAATTATAATTCA
Source organism: Conopomorpha cramerella (assembly GCA_012932125.1). Taxonomy (NCBI): domain Eukaryota; kingdom Metazoa; phylum Arthropoda; class Insecta; order Lepidoptera; family Gracillariidae; genus Conopomorpha; species Conopomorpha cramerella. The sequence continues at coordinate 12,970 of SJJU01004593.1, read as the reverse complement.
TTTCGACGTGTAAAAAATAAAACAATTCCGTCGTAAAAAAATACTAATTACCAAATAACTAAGTTGTTTGTGAAATTGTTGTTGTAAGGAAATGAAATGAAGCGGAAATGTGAAGGAAAATATTCCTATAGAGAGTACACACGCGAACAGACAAACACTACAGCGGTTATAATATGGTGTTTTGGTAATTTTCTTTGATGTGAAATCTGATTGATGTTTCTTAAGTTCTTATTTACCAAACATAAAAATTATTTTGAATATTTTGTTAGCAACGTGTGTTTATTAAATGTAAACATCATCATGCATTATTTATAACTAGCTGTGCGTTTATTCAGTTTATTCGTATTTCGGGTTAAAAAAATAATCTATATCCATATAGGTATTAACAAATTACAATTTTTATTTATTACAAGTTTCTTTCAAATCCATTCAGTAGCTCATCAACAGCCACATGACATCCACTGCTGGAGGAGAGCCGCTCCGATGATTTCCATGATCGTTTGGGAGGAAATTCGATCAATTTCCTACTACGTAGACGGGTCGGCGATCGTGCGGATTAACTCACAGAGAACGCTGCTGCCCGGCCTCTGGAGGCTTCCCCTTCAGTAGCTGACAGATCACAAACTTCTAGAATTACAAAATAAGTAGCATAATATTATCTACTGATAGACACGGAAAATATTTATAGGTGCATCATTTTGTACACTACATACATGGTAAAGATTAGGTACATAACAGGAAGAGGCACCTAACTGACACCAGGTAATATTATTCATACAAAGCGCGGGCCCGTGCCGCCGGGCCGGCCGCAGCCCGTACCCGGCCCGCTCCCGGCCCGGCACCCGCCCAGTCCGCGGATACATTTTATATTTACGATAAACTTTGCCCGGAATAACGTTGCCTCAGATATTAAAAATCTTAAAAGTTCACGTCAAAATGTAATATAAAGTCTATCTCGAGTAACGGTATCTATTTATGTACGGACTAATCTCCAGATACTTCGTACTTGCTTTCAATTTCTACGGGTATGGGATAATGATATTGCAAAGTTATTTATAGATTTTACAACTCAGGGGCTATGTATTCCAGTATATTTTTAAAAATCTTTTCTTTTCTTCAAAAAAGCACTACTTTTTTACTTTTTAATATGTATAGGTATTTTAACCCTTTGGTTTACTGAGTGTAGAATAAATACAGATGAATGTTTGTCATAGGTTAGCCACATTATTCAATGGGGAATTTTCATACTCAAGAAATGTCTCATCTATATATTTAGTAGGTGTACAGGGTGACTTAAGTCAGTTATATTATATTTGTGCTTGTCAGAGAAAATAAATGTCTTGTCTTGTCTTGATATCATATAGTACGTTTTTTATTATTTGTGTAAGCTATTTAAACTTGAGACACTAATGTAACATGTAAACAAACAATAAACAAAAATTTTGTCACCTACAATACTGACTACGTGAATTTAGTCATTTAGTTGACATTTATCCCCCTAAAACAGCTAGCGCCATCTGTTATAATTAAGAGAAACAAGGGACCTGAAAATTGCCCATTGAAAGCGTCTGTGGTCCAGTTGGTCGGATCCTTGACTTGTAACCGGGAGGTCGCGTCAGTAGAAGTCTGACACCACCCCGTCGCCGTCCCCATAGCGGCGCGGGGTGTCCATGAGGATTTCCACTTCGTTAACAAAAATAAAAAGGTCTCTTAACCACTAGTCCTTGCCGTTTGTCGTTTGATGTGTGTGTGTGGTTGTACAGTAGTGGGATTGCGGTGGTCAAGTGTGGGCAAAACACGTGACAATCAATCTCCTCCCCGTTCCGCCGGAACTCGCTGAAAGAAGCACCAGGTAGTTCATACCATGTCTGTAATGCAGCGGAACCTACACCTTAATGCCATAGAAAAGAGATTAAAGTTGCTTGCGGTGCAACCCGGTAGAAATATGAAGTCGTCAACTAATACATCAGCGACGGAATATCTTAGTCGTTATGCAATGTGGAGCGTTTGCATCGCGCTGGTCGGCCCCGTGCTGCGGTTACATTGAGACAGTTACTGCACTACGCATAATTACTATTATGAAAGTAACTCGATAACTTGTGCATCATTAGGCTAATTACATTTCAGCATAATTATTAAAATGAACAATTACTCTTGTTGGTGTTAAATAAATTTGCATTTACATGATAAAGCAAATTAAGATAAGTGATTCAAATAATGATGTTGTAATTTGAAGGGTACATGAAGTAGAAATTAAAAAATATCATTCTGTTTCGGTCTAGGCAATATAATATTACTGAATAAATATGAATATTATGTAGCCGCGTGATGAGGGCGAATAGAATACATGTGTCAGCACCCCAGCCCAACTTTTCCTCTCGTGGGGGTCGTAAGAGCGACCTAGGGAACCTAGGGAACTCTCCAGAGGACGGGCAACAGTGCTCTGTGTGTGTTAACCTACAACACCACTGCGATCGCCAACCCGCCTGCCAAGCGTGCCGATTATAGGATGAATTCTAATGAACAAGTGTGCTCCATCGTAGACCACATCGCTGCTTAACACCAGGCAGGATGGTGGGCAAACGCTTGTTCATAGTGATAAAAAAAAATAATATTCATAATAATAATAAAATGTACATATGCATTTCAATAAAACTATCGCTGATTAGTAAGCTTTTAACTTTAGGGTATTCGGGGAAACTAATCATAAGCAGAAGCAGTTGTCCCGTAAATCCAATGCCCTAGTACCCGCGAGACATTCTTGGTGAATCATTAATTAGAAGGATACGTCCTGTGCACGTCCCCCCCCCCCTACCGCCGCGCACGCCCCGCGCCGCGTGACAGCCCCTCCGCCCCGCTCAGCGGCAGGTACGCTCGTACCCCCCTCCCGCGAGTCGCGCAATCCCACTGTCTAATTAGACATCCCCGCGTTTTATTGCCTCTCAAAGTATTCCAGATAAAGCGAGCTTATCTCCATCCGCAACAAATATAAATATATAATTTAATTAGCCGCCGCGCGCAGCCGCCATATTGAAAATTTCCAACGTTTTTTTTCAGGAAATTGAAACTTCATCGAGTCGCAACATCAACAGGATATTGCTGGATATTGTGTTTGTGTGCGAGATATTCCGTATCTATTTAGTTGAGAGATGAAACTGTATCAAGAAAATGGAAAAGGGGAATGCGGAGACAATAAAATAGATGAAGTAGTTGCGGTGTGGGTATCGGGCGCGGCAGGTGGCGGCTCGTCAAACAATCGGCTGAGGGCCGCTCGATCAACGTCGCCGCTGCAGCAACAAACGACATATTGTATTAGATAACTTGATGGTATTGGAAGTGATGAGAAAAAACATCACCATTTGTTAAAGTGGTTACTTTTGCGAAGTTTGTTAGATTACTGTTGCTAAGCCCGAGTCATACGCGTAGCAATCTCATTAAGCGCAAGCGGAAGACGAGACTAAGTGAGTTGAGTCGATAGCTGTAAGGGGCCCGGCGCGGCGCCGGACGCGCCGCTGCCGACCAACTTCCAGTTTGTGCTGCCGCCCCGAGAAGACGCCTGACACACTAAACTTTGCTAATCCGCACTCCCTTGTTGTAGAGTGCATGTTACAGGATTATTTCCGTTGTTGGTGTCGTCTTTTATGAAGACTGCACAACTTCAACCAAACTTTTAGAGAGTTGTTTGCTGTGGCTAAATCATGCGTCACTTGTTATCAGTGGGTGGTACAGACGATTATACAAACGCTTAGCTGCCGCCCCTATTGGTTTATTTAGAATTGATTGGTATAACTAACAGCGTGCTGACGGTTTGTGTTGATCAAACACCGTAATTACAGCAAATATGAGGATCCGTGTCAACCAGCCGCACCGCCGCGGGCTACCAGGTGTGGATGTACCAACTCTAACTAAATAATAATCATTCGGGAGTGTAAAACAAAATTCAAAGATCGGGTTCGTATTTTTTTGCAGTACCGTTATTATTAGAAATGAAAATGCTTAAGAAAAAAGAATATAGCAAAATATAATTGAGTACGTATAACACAAAAACAGGGCGCTCATTATCCTCATTTGCAAAATGTGCCTTTCGTGAAACCATTACCTACTCTTTACTGCTAAATCAATAGAACTTTTTTCGAGTTTGATTGCTTTCGCAAACCTCTGTCTGTGTATCGGCCCGAGGCGCCTGAACTACGAGATTTAAGTGCGCTATGAAAAAACACAAAGACCCCTCTGAGTACAATCGACTTCTGTAAAGGGCGAAAAACAAGCTTAATTACGTTATAAAAGAAGCCTTTCTTTTAGGAGCGCGTAATAAAAATTAATTGGTCCGGCCTGCGGCGAGCGGACTCACCTCTTTCGTTCGTCTATTTGGCGAACTGAGTTGTTTCTGCGTTCAGAATAAACCCTGGCATATAATTCATGCGAAAGCATTAGTTATAAGGTGGCAAAAGCAAACCAATTTGTCCTCATTAGTAGCAGTAGGGCCGTAGGGCTGCGGTGGCGGCGTGGCAGCGGTGTGGCGGTGGCGTGGCGGCGGCGTGAGCCCCTTGCGATGCCTGGTGCCACGTGTAAGCTGCGACTTCAGCGGCGTCACTTTAAACTAAAAACCTATCTCAGTTGACTTTTATACAAAAATAAAATTGAGGTAGAATAATTAATTCATGGTTAATTTGTAAAACAAATATAGTATTAGTACGAAATATGTAGGCTAGATTCCATCCGACCGTTTTGGAAATCAATAGTTTGCACTGTTGGACAAGTCAGCTCTACACATTCTTTACATCTGTTGACAGTATCTGCGGCTCTTGTATGAAAGGTGTGAAAAACTTGCGTTGTTGTAATGTGTGACAAACAAAGCAAGGAAGGCAAACAGGCGTGGTGGTGGTGTGTCTGCGGGCGGCGGCGGCGGAGCTTGGCCAGGGGCCAGCGCGCTCCTAATGCCCCGGAATTATGAAATTGCACAACACACGCCGCGCCGTTGCTGATTAAGACTCCCCCGTTATTGAAGATGTGTACGCCGCAGCCAGGTCCAGCCCTCGCTCACGTCCCAAATACGCCAACCACGCACAAAGTATATTTTTCAAAAAAGCACTCTTTGCAAGCTGTAGGACTTCTGAACTAAACATGATTCATACATTATCTGCGTAAACATTTTCCTCGTCATTCCAGCCAGAACAACAAAGAAAAGGGCAACACACTTGATACCGCAATAATTTCTATGTAGGTACCTACGCATTTGTGAGATTCAAAGGGATGCTCGCAATATCGCGTAGAATTACATCGTCCAGTGAAGGCGGTACGTGTGGAGACGGCCGCGGCGCACTCGGATTTATCGCGCGCACGTGACGTGGAGCCGAAAAAACTGAGCGCTTGTGCAGCACACACACACACACACATACACACGCGCGCGCCAGCCCGAGCCAGCCCGCGCCAGGAACCAGCAGCCGCTCGCGCCACCAAACCGCGATAAGCTCCTTATCTCCCAATCCTGTAAACGAATATTCATCACGATTTATTCGACGCGATCGAGCGAATTTCCCCATCTTTTTTGTGCTAAATGGATAAAAATACGGTGTCATTTTTTCGATTTCTCTCCCGACGCCGATGGATAAGCATAAAATACAATATTTGCTCGATCACAGCGGTCAACTGGTCGATATAGGGGACGTCGATTGTTTGCCTATTGGCGTCTTGTACACCTGAGTCGGGTGGCCATTAATCTGTGGTTAACCGGCCGTTTATGCCGACAAGTCTAATAGTGACTTAGTGCAGGCGGCGGCGTGTCCACACACGGGCCATTGCGGTGCCTTTGAAATATGAGGAAATGCCAGCTGATTCACTCGCACCGAGAGGCGACAATTACGGTGAGGTCCTTTGAGCGGGACTCATTGCGAGCGGCAGTACGCGGCTGCGCCACCACCGCGCAGCCGCTGCCGTCCTCGCCCGGCACGACTTCGACCTTCTACCCTACAATATTCCACTTTTCATAGTATTTCATGTCCGCGATACTAATTCTGCATCACATATGTAATGTAGAGGTACGTATGTAATCGTTAATGTGATGGACAGAACCTCAAGTGACGCCTCATAGGTACTAGGTCGAGTACAGCGCTACGATTTTGCGCATTTCTGTATTATTTTATCCCTCGCTTAATTATTATTTTGTGTGAGTTACATTGTCTACGGTAATTTTCGTAACATAGAGCATTAGGTATCTCAGTTTGCTTAAATTGTGTGCCAAAATTTTCCCCGCGCTATAACATCCCTGTGGTATACTGTACACAGGTACTAGGTAGGTCTAGCTTGACAATTGAGGACAAATAGTATGTAAGGGTAATTTCTATTTAGTGGCCAGCTCATGCCTTCATCCCTTACCTTTATTGTCGCGTATATTACGCCTATATTCCATATACAATAACTTGTTATATATGTATATCATACATGAATAACTAATTAGATATATGTATTTATGTTATTTTTTTTATGAAACGCGCACAGACATTATAACTCAATATTGTTCTCCGGGTATATAGGCGAGCGTAAAAGCTCGAGCTTACCTTTGTTACTTTACTCGACGTTTCGACGCAGTTGCATGCGTCGTGCGCACGAGTGGAGCTTGTCTTCGCCTATATACCCGGTGAACAATATTGAGTTGTATTTAGGTTATTGCACCTTTGTTGTGTCTTTTGGTTTTTTTAAGTAAAGAGAGTATGTGTATTGCAGGAGGAGATCCGGGACAACATGACGGTGAGCGTGATGAGCTTCGTGCCGACGCTGGAGGACGACGGCAAGCAGCTGGTGTGCCGCGCCGAGAACCCCAACGTCACCGCGCTGCACCTCGACACCGCCTGGACCATCACTGTCGTCTGTCAGTACATCTCCGCCCCGCTACCGACACCTACTGCTTAAACCTTTCAACGCAATAAACATAACACTTCTATGTCGTATGTCCACGAAACTGCTAAGACACTGAAGCCCCCAAGCAACAATACCTCTTTTTTGTTATCGTATTTAAACAATATATAGTAACATCATTAAGCTTTTCATAAATCGGTCAGATTTCGTTGACATTCTCGCTACACGACCGACAATATACAAAACATGACAATGGAATTGTGAGCGAAATCATTGCGCACATTTTCCTCGCGTGAGAACAAAATTTCATCTCTTAATTCTGGTATCAGGAGTTGACACACGATTATAATTGCTCGTCATTTGTCTACGGTCATATGGCATTGATCTCTTCTCTATGCTTGTATATACAATATTTGACGGATGTAGTGCGTCAAGTAAGAGTCAGCGCATTCCCCCAGACCCGCCCGTGGTGCGGCTGCGGCTGGGCAGCTCGCTGTCGGCCGGCGACATCAAGGAGGGCGACGACGTGTACTTCGAGTGCCACGTGCGCGCCAACCCGCCCGCGCGCAAGCTGTCCTGGCTTCACGACGTGAGTACTACCATCACTACAACCCTTACGCTTTTCTCTTCCAAAATACACAGTCATGAATCAAACATACAGATATATAACATAATATGAAGATAAACAACCATCCCATCAAAGTGTACAAGCAAACAATCCTAAATAATACAACGATTTATTCACGTCTACTACGTCCACATTGGGAAACCAGGCATTTTGGAACACCAGCAAATGAATATACCCGACCCCAGCCAACCGTCGAACAAAGGTATCAATGAATATTTAACAACAATCGTGCTTTGCTCGCCACAACGCCCAGACGGACAACAACGTCGGCTAAATACATTCCACGTTTTAAAAATCTTTATCAACCGCAGTAAATGTATGAAACAATCCTCTTTCCGCATAACATGACGGTCTGTTTTATTGTGCAAAAATAACGAACAAATAACGAACTGGACGGTTCAGTCAAATACACGTCAACCGCAACAATAGGTACACAAGACATTTTGAAAAATCAGGTGCTGATGTGCGAGTCCCGAGGTAGGAGGTGGGGTGGGGGGCGCACAAGGGACGATAATCGCTGAGTGTGGACTATGTTTTCATCATGAATTCAGGAATGACAAAGTAGCGCTTTTTGTTGCACATCACCCTCTCGTGGGCAATGAGCGGCGCGGCCTTGTTCGGTCGCCGGTCGCCGGGACACTTGTTCCGTCGCGTCGCCACGTCGTCGTGCTCCCGTTGTTCTACACCCGCTCACTTTCCTGTCCCATAATATTTCGTTTATTATTCTCCTACCCTGTTTCATTCACGAATATTATTTTTTGTCGAGTGTCATGTTAAAGTAACGAAAGCCGCCTCACACAACAAACACTGTAGCTTGACGACTCATTCGATTTCTGCTCGTGTAAACAATGAACATTTTCAGGGTTTGGGAATAGGCTTCGAATTTTCGCTACGTAGTGGAGTTAAATTGGGTACCGGCAATACTAGTCGGAATTAGTCGTAGCTTGCTGCACCGGAGCCGCAGCGGTGTCCTGGGAACAATACACGTCCAATTTCATGGCAAACGCAGTTCTCCATATCGATGCTTTTATTTTTATCGGCGCTGAGCCAATAATACTTTTATTGTAGTGACGCACCGCGACGTGCAATTTTTCCGCCACTATTAGCAGGTTTTTTTTAAAAACGCTCGCCATTTGTTGTTTGGTCGGGCGACGAGAGCTGGGCGGGCGGAGTGGCCCGGCCGAGCGGGGCGGCGGCGCGCCGTCGACACGCGTCATTGTTTTATATGTGATTGTTTTTGAAAAATGGGACGTCCACGCGGCGGCGTCGACGCCGGTAGGGTTGCCACTTGGCCACATTACAGACACATTCGGTTGGACTTTTTTAAATTTGTAAATGTACTTGTATATTTAACGGTCTCAATGTGAAAAGTAAAAGTTATCTGCCGCAATTACTGTCAATAATTGACACAATTTGTAATTTTACACTTAATAGTGGGGTAAGTTTAATGTAGAATAATTGAACTCGCTTTATAGTGTTCGCTGTAGAGCGCAATAAAGCATTAAGTCCGTTTAATGTGCAGTAACCAGAACAAAAGACATCGTGGTAAATGGTACAGCAGTAACAGGATCCACAATGAATTGCACAATATTTGAATAAGATTTAGGTGGCAGCCCTGCTCCGGAGCGATGTTCACGAATTAAACCGGCGGAATTTACTGCGGTCATTTGCGGAACGGGACGGCTTTTTCCGACGAGCCTTTTGTTTGAATTATAAATTATATCGATCATGTTTTACGCGGCCCACACCGTGTGACTTTGTCGTAAGGGCGGGCGCGCACAGGCTGCTCGGCTGCTCGGCTGCTCGCCTCCACGCCGCACTCGACCTGCAACTAACTGAGCGGATCAAGTGCTTAAACTTTAATTTAATTCACTTCATGAGTTACTCAATGGCCTAACTATTGTCGCTCAGTAATTAGCTCGCTATTTAATCGTGCACTATATTGGGACAAGGCAAACTTTAAACTATTTACAGAACATTCCATGCAAACTTTGTATACTGGTTTGTACATTCTGAGAATTTCAACTCATGAATGACAATAGCGGCGCTTGGTGACGGGGCCTCTGTCAGCTGCAAGCTTTGAGCGAATTAAAGTTGGTGTTCGGTCGCGGCGCGTCGCGTCGCGTCGCGTCGCACAATGCTGCAGCGACCACTCGGCGCGACTTCCGCCGCACAACTTCCGCGACAAATCGACTGTCGCGCCAATGCTGATGTAAATAAATAGCGCTGAGTCGCCGATCTATATCGCACGGAGCAATTATCTACCGCTCCGGACATCCGTTCTCCTGTAGTTTTCAATTCCAACTTTGTTGTCCAGCGTTGCCTCCGACATCCTCTTGTACGCTTGTGCCCACGGAAATCCCGTGCATTTCTATTGGGAAAGAGCACTGAACCTGCTTCTACTTGAAACGTTTTATTTTACGTTTTACGAACGTCGTTTCCCCACAAAAGCGTCATTATTGTTGTGGTATGAGCAATACCTACTGATGCAGTTCGATGTATACTTACTGCGACAAACTTAACCAGTTAACATTTCGGTCCCTTCATTAAGATAAGCTAGCTGGGTCGCAGATGTACGAGTACCTGCTGCCTTTTATAATAACTTTGTGAACCTTTTAACAAGGGCCCCCGGGCTTCCACGGTGTCCCGGAGTGCTATCCGTCCCGGGCAGCCTCCACGAGAGAATTCATTTAAATTCTGTCCGTCGTCGCTCCAGGTGATTCTAACAGATTAAGGCAAAGGCGGCATTCAAATACCTGCAGAGGCTGTACTTGGGGACAGCTATATTGTTTAGTTATAACGATCGTCGCCTATGATATTTAGGAGATAGCCTTAGTTCCAATCGCTTTGTTATACTAAGATTGCAATACATGTTTATTAGAATTTATTACCCTGCTTGATTGCACCAAAGGAAGGCCAAGCCAAGAATCACTGTGAGGGACTTGAGAAACATAAGAGTGTAGGGCGAGTGCTGCGCGACTGACCGGAGCTGAGACTTCCATTTGTTATGTGATTACTTTCATTATTTACGGGCCCGTGAGGTATCTAAAAGAGCGGAAGCGACGCACCCATTCGTCTTAGAGTCTCAAATCTGGTCGATCCGAATTACCTACCTCCATCAATTATAAGAACGAAAGAGCCGCGCTGCGCCATCACTAACCATATCCGAATGACCTGTCAAAATAATAAGACGAGACATAAATTACCGCTTCTCGGCCGTAATAAATTTCGCCGGAATTTCTGTATAGTGTAATCCGAGCAATTACTCAGCTCCGGCCCAGCAGTAGATATGACTTATAGAGGGCGCTGGCCGCAGCTGGCGGAGACGTCGGTCGCTCGCGTCGAGGCGGCCGCTGATTGCCGCCACCTCCGGCCTGCAGCTGCACTCAGCAATAAACGCCTCCATTAAAACATTTTTTTCTCATTCAAAAGAAAAAATAAACCGACAATAACCTGCTGCATCGCTTTGCGAGGAATTCTTTTCGTTTTGCTAATATGGTTATTGAAATTGTGAAAGCAATTTGCGTCTCGGTGGTTCTTTTGTAATGTGAAATGAGGATTTGTGCGTCGTCAGGGGGGCTTTGCGTGCCGCCGCCGCCGCCGCCGCCGCTGTGGCTCCGGAGCTCCTACTGAATCGTGTCTTTTGTACAGTATAGCTAATCAATATCGCACTAAACCTTTAATATAAAGTAATAAAGTCGAAGCAGTTGAAGCAGACTGCGGTTGAGCTTTGTAATGAGCACTCGCACCTGAGGCCTCAGGAGAGCCCATTTACAGCTCAGGGCCTTAGGGCAACGCCTTTTTTCTTTCCACCCCTTCGCCAGTTACATCCCTAACCTCTTGATAAAGCAGATTTTTGTAAATGTTACAAAGATTATTATCATAGAACCTGTTGTCGATAGGTTCACAGAGAAATAAAAAGTCCGTTTATTCACAAGAAAGTACGTGCACCGTAACTATGCGCGCATCTAGTTCGGTTCGTGTCACTCACTTAACTGCTATAGTGGCGCCTGCGGCGCGTTGTGTATAAAATGCGAACTAGATTGACGCTCATATTCACGCATCTGCGTATGTGATTTAATTTAAAAAGAAACGTTACTAATAAAAAATAAGAAGTTAATGAAATAAATATGTCGGTTCGTAACAGAACCGAACAAACACCTCTCTTGTCTGAGGGAACCACAAACCACCCGCCCAACTACTCACATAAAGCTACAATTATTATTCTGACTACAGTTTTCTTACCCTTATTTCTTTCTTCCAATTAGAAGAGATTGTTGGAGATTAGCTTTTCGTAATAGCATCGATTGCTTCCTTTTACTACGAATTCGAAGCCGAATATCTCCCGACTATTTCTTTAAAGTGTTTAGTTGAGCAGTCGCTCTCGCTTGGTTCGCTTATTATTGGTACATCTGCCGTCCGGCGCATTGTGTCCGCGGAATCGATTGCACTTACTTCGGCTTCCCATTTCTTTGAAGCAATCCCATCTCATCTCTAATTGCCGGGCTTTGAACAACTGATAATTAGAAATACTAAAATGAACCTAGGTAACGCAGAATGTAGAGTTTAAAAATACAGTAAGATGATATTACAGGTATTACAGGATATTACAGGTAAAAATATACTACAAAATAAATACACTTCACGCCTTTTAGTCCGTTTTAGATAACTATGTATTTAAAAACAATAGGTTCTATAGTGGGTGGCATTACCGAGCACTCTGTATAGAACGGGTTCTACGTACCTATACACCTACCCGATCGTCGTCACCGTCGATTGGAACTGCAAAATGGAATCTATTTGGTCCGATGTGATTCCTGATTAACTGCCGTTTGTGTATCTATTTGCAATTTATTTCCGCGTGTCATTAGTGATTGGTGTGCGGGTGTGGGGGGGCGGGGAGCGGGGAGCGGGACACTCTATGTAAGGTTGATTAATGTACATACAAAGTGCGGGTTTGTAAAACAATCATAATGCCGTCGAATCACCGTTGATGAAGAGTGTTAGATTCCACCCCTCCTCCCCTCATCCCCTCGTCCTCTCCCCGTACGAATCGCGCGCGGTCCTCGTTCCGAATAGTTATTCGATTGAGCATATTAGTCATTTGTATTGACACAGTAACAGATGTTTTATTTGTTTGCATCATGGCCGTCGATTTAAAAATAAACAATTGCGCAACCTATGAGTTTCAGGCTTTCAGCTCGCAGCGAGCATTATAATAACGTTGATTGTCAGAAGGATCGGGAAACCTCACACAGCAATGAAGCGCACCTTTGATTTACCGTTTAATTATTTTGTCTTTGAACAACACGGGAACTATTTGCCGGCGCACTGCGCGAATGAAAACAATAAAATCGTTGACTATAACTTCATTAAACAACTATGCGGAGCAACAGGGCCCTCGACTAGCATCTCGTGCTCAGCTATATAAAGTTTAGTTCGTTCAAAGTCTAATTTCGACTAATTTTGTGAGCGAACTCTTCGGTA
>SJJU01004590.1:0-28517 GCA_012932125.1 Conopomorpha cramerella | reverse complement strand
ATGAACAAATTGTAAGTTATAGTCTTTATCACTCTTGATTATGTTAATTCAGCGAAATGTAGGACATTGGTTTCATTGTTATTGAACCTTCATTAATTGATATTTCATTATGCTTATACATTATACAGTCAACACTTCCGGCACATTTTAATTTTGATTATAACAATCACATGCCCATAGAGTATGACAATTAATTTATGAAAATATAAATAATCCGCGCTGTATAATGAATGCTAAGTAATATTTTTTTATATAATACACTCGTCAACCAACATTCCGGGTCACAGGTAATTTTGTGTATACAACACATTAAAATATCTCGAGAGAGAAAATGAGTAAAATACACTGTTTTTTTTTAATAAAAAAAAGAGGAAAAAGATTATCAATGTATTGTTGATTGTCAATGACGTACAAAATTACACAATATATTAAATGACCCGGAATTTTTGCTTACGAGTGTATTTGTAGTGCGTAGTATTTTTCTTTGTCAAATCATTCAAGCTGGAAAGTTATGGGTACTTTCCAACAACAAATAATATAAAATACTTTCTTGAAGAAACTTCATACAGGTAATTGAGACGAATAGAAAACCGGGCGGTATTCGATTGCATACTGACCTAGCATAGTGGAATAGGGGGTCAAAAAGATACGAGGGGTCTACGTGCTTGAATGTGTTGTTCCACGTTTATCTTTGCATCTATTTGAGGCATGCTCAACCGGAAATGTACACCTTGTAAAGAAAATATGCTGAACCGTATCAGTATTCGCTTGTTTATGCAGGCACGTTAATGTATTCATCTTCAATTAAATTATTTACTATTAATCACCAATATCATCAGTCCACCTTGCCTGGGGGCATCCTACACTCCGTTTGCCGAGAAGCGGTCTCCACTCGAGAACTCGTTTGCCCCAACGGTCATCGGTTACTACGGTACTGCAACTTCAGTTTGCTAAACCGAGGCTGAGCAAGGCAGAGGCAAGATGGCTGGCATGAGCTGGATGCGAGAAGCAGAAAACAGATCACAGTGGCGTGCAATTGGAGAGGCCTATGTCCAGCAGTGGACAAGTATGGGCTAATGTTGAATCACCAAAACATGGTATAAAACAAAGTATCGTTCTATTTAAGTCAGATTCGAGCATTATACTCCTATTAAAATGAGAAATAATATAATGTAAAAATGTTAATTACCACGAGACTGGGAAATTGATGTATAACTTGTAAAAAGGGCGGGGTATATAATTGTAAAAGCAAAAAAAAAAAAAGACTTATCTGGTTACGCATTTCCATATATGTATTATAATTCGGTCAGTCACCCACTGTTTAAATAGAAAGTGTAAGGCTCCATGACGTCACATAATTTCACAGGGTTTTGATGTTTGAGTGAAGACTGGGGTTGACTTTATCCTCCATAAAGACGGACTGATGGAAATCAAAGCACTACTATTACACTTGGCTAAAAAAAACACACGTAACTCAAGAAACTTCGAATCCACTTTAATCACCTCTTCATAGTAAAAGCTAAATCACTTGATCGTGTTTGTAGTGGAGAGTTCAATTTTTTTTCGCCTGGGGGCATTGACACTAGGCTCAGGTGTACATTAAGAACGGTCAGTATGGAAAAGCCTGAAACTATAAGACATACGAAGATCTGTTCTTGGAAACCATGTCATCGATTTTAGTTACAAGAAAAACTGCAGTCATAGATATAAAAAATAAGTTCGAATATTGTATTAAAAAACTGTGGCTACTTCGAGAACGTACTAAAATAAATGAAAGTATGTGAAAGCAATGCATTTTATTCATTTTTGACATCAAGTTTCAATAAAACATTTACTTCTTTAGACCTACAAGCATCAATCTCTAAATAGATAGTGACCGTTTTTTTTTCAAATCAACCGGGCAACCGGGTTCGATTTCCGCACAGGTTTTTTTAAACGAATGCAATTTTTCTTGTCACTCTCTGTGAGTTTACTCTCTTTTCTTGTCACAATCTGTTCTTAGGTACTATCCTAAGAACAGATCTTCGTATGTCTTAAAGTTTAAGACTTTCCCATACTTCTTCTTTTCGAGTCGACAGCGTATGTGTCCTCAAATATTTTGTGACCAGTATTCGACCACATGCACAGCGTGATCCGTGGCCTCGTACAACTCCTGCAGCGTACAGGTGTCGGGGTTCGCAGGGCATACGAGCATGTGATCCATCGATTGAGGCGTTGCAGAGCATTCGCATTTCCCATACTAACCGTTCTTAACGGTGCCTGTATAGAAACAGTAGACTTCGACTTAAAAGGGCATTTCCGAATCTCTCTGTATGCTGTGTAATTATAGAACGAAGAGTAATTCACGCTTACGATTACAGTATGACCATTTTCGTTTCACATATGCGGCGCGGCTCGAATTTTGGTTAAGTTGATACCTGCATTTGTTGGGCAAGTGGATTACCGTCCGTGTATATCAATAAGCTGGATTAACGATTGTTGCCGGAATAATGACCGGGAACCACAACGGCTTAAAGTGCCGACTTTTCTATGAGATTATTTCTACATTTTACATTCCAACTTGATATAACCACGTGATATTATGCGCATAAAAACATAGATAAACGTCACGTTAAGTTCCCAGGCGGGTGGAAAGAGCTTACGGCTCTACATTTCCTACGATCCTGACATACTACTTTCCCTTATTAACTGACATAATACTGTTGATGGCGCTTCCTTCATTTGACGAGTCTAGACCGTGTACCTTGTTGTTCTTCTACATAGACATGCGGTTATGAAAATCGTCTATGAAATCTATTTTATAAATGCATTCTCTTTAGTACCAGACTTTCATTTACATTACGAATAAAACTCAATTTTCACTATTTTTTTAACAGACTGCAGTTAGAGGTAGATTAGAGTATGTGTGAGGATGAAAATTGTCTTTCAAAAGTAAATATTTAAAAGTAAGTACACACTATCATATCAAACTTTGTAACCGACTTCAAAAAAAGGAGGAGGTTCTGAATTCGTCGATATTTTTTTTATGCTTGTTACCTCAATACTTTTGACTGAGCGAACCGATTTGGATGATTTTTTTTATTTGCAACCTGGTGCTTCCTATTTAAGTGGTTCAGTTCCAACAATTGCATCTATGAAAAAAACACAATTCTGTCAAATTTTACTGGTTGAAGTAGGCTCTTTTTTCTTTAGTTATTTATTATTGTAATCTATGGTATAAGTTATGAGTTTTTTTCAAATATTTTTTTTACCCAGTGACCGACGTCATACCGTTGCAGTTCGTTTTTTTAATTTCAAGTAGAAGTATTGTCAAGTCACCTCCACCGTTGGTCAGAGTGCTTAAAACACTAGCCGCTATTTACTAAACCGCTATTTTGCTCTGATACTGACAGAACTGATATGCTAACCAAGAAAGAAGCCAACCCTTGGGTCTCCAGATACTTCCACCAGACTTGTTTGTGAACTTTATTAAAAAACTTTTAATTAATACGCATTCTCAGCATGAATCAGACGTAGTCGCAATAAAAAATAAAACCGCCACACCGCCGCCGCAGCACCGCCGTAGTTTTTGGCTAATGA
Source organism: Conopomorpha cramerella (assembly GCA_012932125.1). NCBI lineage: Eukaryota > Metazoa > Arthropoda > Insecta > Lepidoptera > Gracillariidae > Conopomorpha > Conopomorpha cramerella. Next base: position 24,938 of record SJJU01004590.1, on the reverse strand, counting down.
ACTTTTTCATTTTATATCGCGTCTAGACTACGTTATTTTAACTTTTTTATCAGTTTATAATGAGTTCGGTGATTTTTTTTTAAACAATGGTTAAGAATAAAATAGTAGCCAGTAGTTACTGAACGAGCTTTTTATTAATAAGACATAGTTTATAGTACTTGTAGATAATAAAGGAGTTAGTGTGAAATACAATTAGAAATTGAGCATCATATGAGCTTCAAATGGTTCTGACTAACTATCTATGTATGTACCTACCTAAATATCAAGTAAGGTACGGTAGTAGGTGGTTAACTAACTAATTTATACTGTAGCGTTTGCATATTTTTTCTGTACCAAATTGGAATAAATATCGAGTGATAAGAACCTCGTACAGTTCCTTTTAAGTACAATTTATATTTTTTTAACTCAATATTGTTCACCAGGTATATAGGCGCAAATATAATCAAAGGCAAGCTCGAGCTTACCTTTTGTTATTTTACTCGACATTTCGACGCAGTTGCATGCGTCGTAGTCTCAGGTAAGCTCGAGCTTGTCTTTGTTTATATTCGCACCTTTATACCCGGTGAACAATATTGAGTTTATAATGTCTCTGCGCGTTTTATATTTTTTGTTCCAACTCAACTCACAAAGAACATAAGTAACAAACGTTGTTTTTGCCAGTGTCATTGTTTTATGTTCCAATATGACCTTTCTATACAAACTCCTAATACACTGTCAATATATGTAGAGGTATGTAGAGAATGGCTAATCTCAATATTACCTTGGCTTAGAAAATCTATGTTAAGTCAAAGTAGAGTTCAGTTATTTGCTTGACCAGTTGGCATGGTCAAGTGGTCAAGTCTTCGCCCACACGGGTAATGTCCATGTGATATTATGAAAAACATAGTGCCCACACAAATCTGTCAAGTTTATTCGATTATAATCGCTCTCATACATCATTCATACTTTATGTTAAATCCTACTACTATTATATACATGGTGGCTCATTCAAATCGGTCAGTATGGGAAAGTATGAAACTATAAGAGATAAGAAGTTATGTTCTTAGGAACCATGTCATCTATTTTAATAACAAGAAAAACTGCATACTTCTATTAAAAAAAAGTTCTAATAGTGTATTAAAAAAACAGTGGCCACTTCCAACATCTACTAAAATAAATGAAAGTATGTGAAAACAATGCATTGTATTAATTTTAGACATTATGTTTCATATAAACATTTATTTCTTATGACCTATGGAATCGATCTCTAAAAAGAAATTGTGTCAGTTTTTTTCTCTCAAAACAACCGGGTTCGATTCCCGTGCTGAGAACAGGTTATTATTTAGATGTATGAATGCAGTTTTTCTTCTTATAAAAATCGGTGACATGGTTCCTAGGAACAAATCGTCATATGTGTTATAGTTTCAGAATTTCCCATACTGACCGATTTGAATGCGTCACCCTGTATAATACGAACGCTTGTAATACGAGACCGTTGCTCGGGGTCCTTTTACACTCTGTATAAATATTTTACTGTCCATACTATTGGTGTCAAATATGGGGTATCCTATTTGGGGTCTTGTGAGTTGTAACCGTGTGCAAAATGATACCACCACGGAGCACATCACTGCTAATATGTGTAATAAATAATTATATTGAACTGTGAAAAGGAGTTTTCTATAGAAAACTATCTATCAAAGATAGTGGGAAACGAAAGAGATGCAATTACTGCACCTACACATCACATAAATAGCTAGATATTAGAAGTTCACTTCCGACTTCTCAGCCACAACGTTGAACAAGACAAAACTAATTAGTGCAATAGGTAGAATAATTTCCAGTGGTTCCGTACTTCTATTAAATTACACAGATGAACGTGAAATTAAAACGATTAACATTTTTATTAATGCAGCCTTAAGTAGCAATTGTATTATATTACCCACATGAACTCTAATTAGTCACAGTAAGGAGGTACAAGTACATTTTTATATTGTACGTAAGTGCCTATTAATCTTTTGCGACATATTTTGTAGGTAAACCAATATATATTTTTTAATTGATGTTAACCGGCTGGTGAAAATGTATTAATACTACTCTCTAAAGTTAGATTACCTTTTCCCTACTTATCAAATAATTTAAATGTTCGGTTAGCTAATCAATGTTCCTGTCTTTGTTAGTTATTAATATAAAAAGATAATGACAGGAATAACGCTTATATTATGGTTGGCTAAATGGTTTAAATATTTTTCTGCGTAAATAAATAAATAAACAGAATAACAACAGCAACATTCCTTCACTTCGACTTGATTCGTCTATAAGTAATGTATTCACAGCTACTTACATATCAAAGTTCAAAAACAAACAAAACTTGAAGGCACGTTCAAAGGAAGCAACAGACATCAAAGAAGGAAACACCATGCCCCTGCAGTAGGACGGCAGCAGGTACCGTTGCGGACATCCGTTCATGTGAACCGAACCGTACGCATGCGTGAACAAAATATTAAAGAAAATAAATCTAAACAAACATAAAACACCTTATCACTCAACCAAGGTCCGTGAAAGATTTTTATAATTAATACAGAAAAAAAGACATCAGAATCCAACCACGCGCGTGCGTACAATCACTTATCTTAGGACACTAATAAAAATTTACTGCCGTTTATAATTAGCCCACTCAGAAGTGAAGAGGCAGTTTGTTTTTAAATTTGGCCACTTGACGCATTGTTTAATGAACCATGGAGAGCAGCTGGATTACTTTTTTAAAGTGCCAAGTTTGTTTTTTTTTTGAGGACGCACTTAGGAAAAAGAAAGAGTTTTGTTTTTGTACTGATTGAACAGTGAGAGTGACGATGTCTGTCCGGTTTTTCTCGCTTTCTAACTCCTTATGCGTTTACAGTAAACCTAAATCCCTACTACCAAAACAACAAAATTACCGCATGATATAATAGATGATAGACAGGAGCGAACAAACATGTGAAACATACTCGTACAATTACCTCTATACAAATGCACATTATCGCTTAAACACAACAATGCGTCGTAAGTAATAAAGCGCAACGAATTTATGGCAAAGTGTCTGCCTTTCGGCCGCAAGCACCACAAAATTAATCTCCCGGGACATCCCCCTCTGGTGTGGACAGCAATAAGTAATTAAATTCAGGAATCCCCCGGACGAGGGTGATTTTTTCCGGCGATAGAGGAAACGGGATAAAATGGAAACAAGGGAGGATCTTCGGAACAACACTCTACGTACTTTGACTATATTCTATAAGGTTGTTTTTCCCGTAGAAGGTAACCTCACATATTGAAGGGTAGTTTGACATTGCAGTCTGTGTGTTGTGCCAGTCTAAATATTAGCTCGACTGGCTATGCGTGACTTACCCGAGCGTTGGTTGTCCCAATAAGACTTGTGTAAGCAGGGTTAGTTTATAATTACGTCGCCGGCAAATGTCGTGATGAAAGTTAAACATAATCTGCCTGCCGTGGATGATTGACTGGCATCAACCGTCTACTCTATTACTTACATGTGTGTTATGACTTTGTGTCACGCGTGAGATTAGACAATTATGTATATTGAGTAAGAGATAGTACCTGACGCTTCGATATTTCTAATAGGAATCGTGTAAGAACTAACAAGAACGTGTCAAGTAAAAATAAACTTTCAAAAGGTAAACAAACACGGAGATCGAATTGTTGAGGGGGGAATGAAAAAAAAAGAGAAAACCAAATTAAACGTTTGCATTATGTTTGAAAGTGAATAGCGACCCACTTGCTAAATCGGAAGCTGTTAATAATTGCGCCTGCGCAGTCCCGTTGTGTGCCGAATTATTCCGTCATCGGTCACCTTCCGGCCAAACGTTAGCTATTCAATCCAATGAGATGTATTGTGGAAATTCATGAGTGACATCTTTAAACCGAATTGTATAGAAATGTAATTTCCAAATGACCTCATTGCAATAAGAAGAAACCTTCGAAATAACCTTTTCACTGCACTCAGTAATTAGGTTACAGCAGTAAATAACTCTGCATTAAATTGATAGCTCGACATCGGCAAGGCTATCATTGATAATAAATAAAGTATGTACTTTTGAGTGATCCATCAAAACCGTGCGCCTTAATTGGCAGGTGCGTCACCTACTTACCGCCCAACTCTCAAAAACAGTAAGAAAACAACACTACAAAATATGCGACATTATGTCCTAAGTATTAAGATAGAAAACTGGACGGACAATGTCGGATTACATTTAAATATCTCATTGCATGGTATTAACATATGTAGTTAGTTTAAACAGCTTCGATATTATCAGCGGGAATAGAGAGCTATTGAGACATCAACACTGTTTTTACATAATGGTCTACGTTTCCGGCCTATTATGAACAAAAAGTATTGCGCAAATATAGTTAGATGTCGATACCAAGAAATTTCGCATTGAACTTAATAACTAACTTTAGAACAGCTTATTATAACTTTTTCTTCCAACTAAACACTGTGTGATTATGATTAAGGCCGAGCACTCACTGAGTAATCATTTTAAATTTAATTTTATAATAAACTAGTTGTTCCGGGCGAATCTTCACGTCACCGATTGGGTTCCCGCCGACGGACATAGGAAGCGAGGCCGACCCATGAGGAGATGGCGTGACGACCTGGACCGACACCTGCCGGGGTGGCACGAGGTGGCGCATAACAGAAACGAATGGAGATAATTGGAGGAGGCCTTTGCCCAGAAGTGGGATACAAAAGATGGTAAGAAAAAAAAGCTGTCCCGGCAAATATTTGTTTCACCAATAAAGTTCAAATTGCTTCTATATTTTAGTTAGAAAAAGATTTATGAGAAAAAGAAATGTCTGTTTTTAGCGGTAAAACCATCCTTGAACTTCAACGAACATTAAAAAAAAAAGATTGGCAAAATTGGTATAGCAGTTATTGAGTTATGCGCTTACGAACACATTTTGCGATTTATTTTTATAGTAATAGTAAGTGTAAATAAATTAAATTATAATACTCATATTGGCAGTTTTAACTCATCTCACGCGATCATCTGATCCCAAACTAGGTTAGACTTTAGCATGCATGTAATATTACTTTATATATTTTCATAACATATTTAATAAAATAAATAAAGGACTAAAACCTAAGCATTACATCGAAGTTCAGTTCTCCTCGCAGATCAATCTAACCACTAGTCTATCTCGGCCGTACTACTTTGCTTAAAATATGGTTCCACTGATTGCGTCGTTAGATGTCCCTTGACTTCTGAGCTAAACACAGAAGAAAGTGCGTGCCAAAGAACTGCAGACGATGACGGAGACGGCCCCTTGATCTTGTTATGTACAATAAGAACAGGTAGACATCCGTTCGACACCAAAAAGACTGAAAAGTTTATTTTTTTATCTCAAATCGTGACATTCTTGATTGCCAGTTACATTAGAATTGAATTCTATGTTTCTTTTCAAAATGTGTAAAGTATCCGCTTGTGAGCGCCGGGCCTTAAATAACATAAGAGAAGATGTAATTGGCTTGCAACGTTGTAAGAATTCTGATTAGACGAGTGCCATTAATAACAACTTATGCTGGTAAATAGTGATTTTAACAGTAACTTTGTAAATACTGTATCTAGAAGTTTTTTACGTATAGTAAGGTGTATACAAACTTGGGTACAGTTTAATTCATTTTATAATTCAAAACGGTCATATTTTTTTTACAATTCGATTCCCCTTGCCAAGCGGCATACTGTTCGCTTTTATCAAAATAATCTGATTGCAATCACAGCAGTGTGTTCGCAAAATGTGCTTTGTGCCATGCTTCACTTGAGAGAGAATAAATGGCATGTATCTACTTAACGTGCGCGCACAATTCACGTCTTTATTGCTATCATCACTAAGCTGGAAATTTCGTCGAAAATAATATAGGTATTTTTTTATGTGGCGTCAGCAAGGGGCTGCTGGCCAAACGGTTTTTACCCCACAGCACTCCAATCTCAAGTGGTCGGTAAAAGCTGGTAGCTATTAGTTCGTAGCGGGTAAAAGAGTATCGAGAAGAGTATCGGCGGCCTCATCAAAGTTTCTTAACCGTACCATCGCCAATTCATATGATTGTGATACCATCACAAGTGAGGACGAATGGAGAATAAAGAAAGAATGAGAAGAAATGAATGGAGAACAAAACCTCACTTTTGAAAATTTCGCATTTTTATCCTCTTCGGGCATTAAATGTTAATTTGAATGAAAAATATTTTCAAATCCCTTTATTTATCAATCTACAAATTAAAATCGAAAGTCTGGAACAAAACCACATGTTTCCGCTATTAAATTTGATATTTAAGCGTTTGCTTGTAAATTAATGAAAGCTCACTTTTCCATTTTCATATAAAATTTATTCTCCACCTCCTCAAACGTTTTTTAATTAAAAAGTGTCAGTTCTACAAAAGATTTCCTAAAACCCCGTGAAAAGCCAAGAGTGTACGAGATGGAATCCCACAGGTGTTTCGCAAAATTTATGGGGAAAATTTACGTTTGTCAAAAGCTACAGGTGTCTCGTAAAGATAATATAACGTTTCGGTAATTTGATAACATTTTTGGCACCCACCGACCGACACCGAAGTAGGTACTTTACGAAATTGGATTACGTAAATTATGTGTCGGAACAATTCGGCGGCCGTTTCCAACACAATGGAATTACTTCTGCACCGAATAATGTATTAGGAATTTATTGCCTTAACGGGTTCGTGCCCATGTCTCGCCCACACGTATTAGACGAAACATAGATATTTATGCGTGTAACTACGAGATGTAAGAGTGAGTGGCCGTACAATAGTTCTATGGAATTCAAATGTCGCGTTGAATGTGAATGTACAAGCTAAGGAGTTTGGAGAGCGAGTTTTAGATTTAGACTTTACAAATATTTAGGTTAGGTACCTGGAAGAAATCGCTCTGAGCGATACGTTTTCCTTTTCTAATCTTACCATTATAACTTTTACATTTGTTATGCAAAAGTTCGATCATCATCACGATCATAATAAGCCCATATTTGACCATATGATTACTAATTAATTGAGACATGTTAATTAACTGCCGCGTTAATATTCAGTTTATTATATATATCCGGATTTAACGAATACGCCAATGGGCTTACCCCCTGCCACTTTGGGTTAAATACGCTTGGTGAAATGTGGGTATCTGTTAGCAAGTGCCTCTGCCTATCCTGCTTTGGTATTAAAAGGCGTGATGTGTAAAAAAGTGAATTACCGAGGCCCTCAAGTTACATGCTACATTCGAAGTGAAAAAGAAACGTTTACGCATAGGTTAAGTACTGCATTGTATTGTATTTTAGCCTATCATGAACTTCAGACCAACAAATGAAAAAAGTAAAACAAAAAATTCAACCCTAAAAATTACCTTATTTTATAATATTATACCGCTTATACCCATCTTAATGAGAACTTACAGAGACAAGGCTAGAGTAAGCTCGAGCTTTGTTTGTGTCGGCTGTTATAATGTCAGAGTGAGATAGATTGTAGTAAAATTGTAGTTTAACCCCTTCGTGTACACATGTCCCTTACTAATTAACGCTCTGTCACTTATACACAAATGTTATTATAGGTCTGCTGGAACTTGGTTATAAATTGGTTCTAGGTCATTCCGTATTTGTCATCGAGTTAAGTTGTGCTTGATATCTTCGGAACAGTTAATTCACCAAAAGGCACTTAATTTGAGTGTTTGCGAACGTGGTAAGCTGGCCCTAGAGGTAACCTATGTTTTGTAATAATACCCTTTTGCGTCCCTCGAGAAACGTGTTAGTATGTATTACTTTGAGCATATATACGCCGTCTCGCGTGTAGGTGTGAAAAGGAACTTACCAGCTTACAACCACTAATGTATGGTAATTGCCTCGGAACTATGTTATTTGAAAAAAGATTTGTATGAATGAAAGTTACACAGAAATACGACGTTGGTATGTCAAGAGGGAGAGAGCCGGTTCGAGTTTACAATAATTACAAATGACAACAAAAATCTTGATCATCAATCGATAGAGTTTGTTTATCAACACATTCTAAAACAACAATGTCGTGAGTAGCTGTGCATTCCTAAGTTTGTTCTCATAATATCTATTTATATGACAGATTATAAAATCAAAATATAATGTAACAACATGTAGGTATGTAATAATGTTATACAATGATGTTGCTGTGTTAGCCAAATGTTAAAAATACATTATTTTCAAGTAAGCGAAGCAATTATTAAACTTGGTTGGTACTGATTTAGTACACTTATAGTTTTCGGAAAGAGTCACATTGTGACATTTACAACTCACAGTTAAATATACTTTCGTAAAAGTAATCAAATTAAGTTAAGTTTTCTTCTGTTTAATGTTTTTGTTAACAAATAAATTATGTTTTGTTAATTATGTTATGTTCTTTAAGAGATACCTACACATTTTTTATAACCGTCGGCGTCGTCGTCTGTAGAAAACCACGGTATTTTATAATAAGCAACGAAGCAACCATATGCGTTCATCTTCTTTGCTCTGACTCGTATTGAAAAAATGGTTGTCATTAAAATTGCTCTACTTTTTTTGTGAAATGAAGACAATTGTGCAAGTACTTACCTACTATGGGAAAAGTGGTGCAGTACGCTTCGTGAGTTTTGTACTTTTGTACTTTGCAATACCTAATTGGAATTCTTTTGTTTCGATATCAACTTTATTTACAAAACAAAAGAAGCGTGAGCAGGTAAATGTGCCGTTTTCAAAATTTAGACGTCATTGTTCTGTATCTTAAAGATCGTTAGATATTGTAGCTGTAGGTACTTAGTTTAATCCGTTTAGTTCCACTGTAGGAGTGTGTAGAACTATTGGAGATAAGTGACTAACTTCAAATGATATTACGGTGGGAAACTGACAGCCTCAATGACAATACCAGATGTAACTCCGTGACCCCACACTGTGTAAGTATCTAACCGTTGGCCCTTATATGTTGAATATCCCTAACATATACTTAATGCATAGTATTGAACACGCTATGGAAGTGAAAGCAGAATTACAGATAAGAGTGGAAATGGAATGGTCACTTTATTTCAGCATGTACTCATCAACTCGAAGAGGATGGCAAAGAAGACAACCTTTAACGTTTTTTCTGATCAACATAGAAATCATTCGCGAAACATACGAGCGATACGACCTGATCTGACATTAAAGGCTCCCTAGAAAATAATGGGCGCAGGAAATTGTACCTTTGAGGACTAATAATACGACGCAATAGATAATACGTAGAAAAATATACCTAAAGAATACCACCACAGAAAAAATGACTAAGCCCACCCGACAGTTGCTTGTCTTAGCAAAAAGTCATCGACATCTCGAAATTCATGGGCATAGAATATATATTATATCGTTTATGGTACATACAGTCTAGTTAGTAAGTAAATTAATGGTAGCTAAGTCAAACAATAGATTGTGCCTACCTGTTCGCACACGTGATGATGTATAATTTGTTACGTCTGACTGTGAACAATTATCCAAGGTCGAGGTATGAAATCATCAGAACAAAAGGCGATAGAGGCACTCTATTCTATGAAGTAGCCGTAAAATTATCTTTTACGGCCTACCTGGACATTACCTAAATTGAAAATGTTAAATTTCTCACTAATTTAGTGTAAACGGCGTTTTTGTGGTCGGTCACTTCTTAAGTTATGTTAAGTGATTAAGAGTCAATTTCTGTCATTAGCAAAGCGAAGAAGAATATTCTTAGATTTACGAATGTACCAACAATATTTATAGATTTTTAAATATCTATAATATTATACAATTGATTTGTATTTGAATGAAAAACAAGTGTTATTTTTACTTACGTGCCTCTTCAATGGAATAGGAGGTACATAGTATATACTATAAGTAGTTAGCTACTTATTTGTGGCAGCGTTAGTGCTAAAGATTCAATAAGGTTATGTTATGAATTCTTTTGCGCAAGATTTTATCTAAGTAAACGTGAAGGTTACAACAGCAGTTGAAAATAAAAATACTAACGAAAATGGCCAGGCTATAGGTTATCTGTTTCCTTTATTATTTTAATGGGCTTTGACCTTATTTATCACAACGACGGTTATTTTAAAATTATTTGCTTTGTTAACTTCTTATTTGGTTTTTGTATAAAGCACCTATTTATCACCAGTACTGACTTCTAGCCTTGTAGAATCAGAAATGTTTGAAGTAATTTTACGAACTGTTCCAAATCTAAAAATATGTTTATCTTAAGATCTTTCCCGTAGGCGATGGACTAGCCAAATTATCATCAGACATCATCATCATCCACATGACGTCCACTGCTGGACGAGGTTCCTCCCCCAATTATTTCCATAATTATTTGGAGGGAAACGCCAATAATCGCCACGCTTGTCAGGCGGGTTAGCGACCGCAGTGGTGTTGGGGTGTAACTCACAGAGAGCGCTGCTGCCCGTTTTCTGGAGAGCTCTCTCGGTCGCTTCTTAAGACCCCCACTTCGTTATTAGAATATTGAATACAAGTTTAGCGTCATTTCGGAGACACCACATATCTCAAGGTACTTAGAAGTACAGCAGCATCTAGCTCCCTTGGGATGTTCACCAACTCAAATGTTTTCTCTAAAATAAAAAATATTAACCAATAAAATCAGAGTTGATATTTGAAATAGGTATTCCTATTTAGTACTCGTATAACGCACGCAATCTGCCTATTTGACTGTGTTGCCTGCGCCTGGGCGTCTTCAAGTCACGGGTGAACAGGTACCTAATAGACAAGTGAGCTCCATTGAAAACCACATTGTTGCTTAACACCGGCCAGGACGGTAGTAAAACGCTTGCTTATTTACAAAAAAAAACGTTATAATTACAATAGCAAATCGACAACAGAATAGTTAACAAATGTATTGTACACTATCGATCATGGACAAAAATATATTTTTTTATAGTCAGAGTACAGACAAGTTCAGAAATTTTTGCAATAATATATAGTCTCAAATGGGCCCTGGTTTTGTACGACGCTGTTTAGTTCAGATAGGTATTTCTGAAATCAATTGTACATGTTAAACAAACCAGACAACAGACTTCATGGACCAGTTACTGAAACCATCAACAAGATGCAATCTGACGATGTTCTTTCATTTGAAACTTGCGCTCTTTAATTGCTTTGTCCGTAAATGAAAAAATAGTTAATACCCAGCTGTTGTAATCAATTTCACTTTCTATAAAGACACGGTAATCCATCACCAGGTTAAGTATCTGGGAATGACCGCAAAGGTCAAGTCGTGACCGGTCATTTGGTCGCATTAGTTTATTATAGTGATAGTATTAAAACCATATCCACTGCTGCAGTGGTCTACTTACGCGAGACAATAATTATGGTTCCATATTCCTTTTATAATACCAAAATGAATAACTAAATGTGTTTCTAAGCGCAATTCTAGAGAACGGCTGGATCAATTTCTCTGATACTTTTTGTTGTGCTAATTAATGTCTGGTGAAACTTATGAAAGAAAAAATAGGAAATTTGCAAATTGAAATCAAACTATGTAGTTGGAATTTCATATTCACACTCTGGTACTAATTTCAAATAAATTTGTAATAATAATTAAACAGGATTATTCCTAAATTTAATAACTAGATAGCAGTAATAGTGTCAACGGAACAATGACATATACGTAATATACATAAAGCAAATATTATACGTAACACATAGCTTCAAATAGGTAGCTTTACAAACAAACAGACACGAAGATATATATTGTAAATATTTATTTGTGTGAATCACAAATTCATAAACCAGGATCCTCAGAAGTGATGTTGCAGACCTTTTTGGCCTTACTGGCGAGGCGTATAAGTATACTTACCTCAATTAAATTTTATTTTAAACAATCGAACCCAAAAGAGAATACAGCCGTGAATTTAAGTTATGTTATGTCTCACGCATGCTGGAAGGTATTATAACAAGTTGCGGGCCATCGCGAAAACAGAATGGCAACACATTTTTCTCACAGCTTACAGTTAGTTCCAGGCAAAGTATAAGCAAGCTTGGTCACACTCCGTGGCAGTCGTTAAACGCTTGAGCGACCACGTATGACTTCACTTCGTACATCGCTCAACACAAGGTTCTCATACTGGTTACAAAGCCGACTTGTGGGAAGGAACTCATGAGGATAATATAAATACTTGGCGTGTACAGTAAAAATCCAATAAACTAAGGAAACCTTTGTGTTGTTGAATATTGTGAACATTAAAACTATTCTAGTAGGGAATGTTGTTTACGTTGTGATGGTGGATGGAAGGAAAGCTTAAACGAGTTTAGTGTCTCTTAAATTATTATCTTTAGCGAAATGAAAATAATATCTATTTTTGTAGTCGGCCAAAAACATAACAAACATAAAATGCGGTTGTTCTCCTTAATAATATTTTAATACTACGTAAAAACTTTCTTTTTTTCAGATGTTTTTTAACTTTCTATCAGATTTATACTCAGTCATTGCATCCCTAAGGAGTGAGTATTGTTTAATTGAGTATCTTTTAATAAACCAAATACCTTCACTCTCTTAAATCTTAAACGATTAGATTGACAACGAAGATAAATTTAAAGATCTTTAGTATCCCCCAAGGTAACCCATTAGGTCCATAGTAAATGTTAACTTTAATTATATGCCCAAAGCAGTTAAATTAATGATTTGCTGGAGTGTGAAGTATCCACATACTATTGCAGTAAAAGTCTCTTTAGACTTTAATTTGCAGAACTCGACACAAGTAAGGCAAATGTCTGAGTCAATGCATTACCTACGCAACAAGCAATTGAACCTAATACAGCGTTCAACGCCCTATGGAAAGTCATCCTATTGAGGTCACTGATACCGAACTAGAGATAGGGAACTATAAAAATGTCGATACAAAACACAATCATAACCTTACTCAATCGAATTAGAAGTGCCTCAAGAGAGAGAATTTTGAAGCGTGGGATATTTTAAGTACGGATTAAAGTGACTTTTCTAACTATGTTTAAAGAATTCACAATGCAGCCGTGAAGAAGAAACTTTTAAGGGATTCCTCTTAATTTATGTGATATCTATAGCGAGAGCTATTAAACCTTTTATGTTACTGTCGCTTGCGATATCTTAAAAGTTTGGGAGGAATTTTTATTGCTTTCAAAGGGAACGCACGTTATGCTATTCAAATTAAATGCTCCGATTGGAATAATAATTACTCATTTCATTTTAATGCAGTGCTTGATGAATTTACGAGAAGTAATAAAAAAATAGACGTGTCTGATTATTTTTATTTTTCTTTTCTTAGTAATAAGGTTTACCTGGCCAGAAACAGTAACAGATAATGTTGTAACTTCTGTGTTGTAACGTTTGATTTGTGCAAGTACTGATCTGTTCGTGAAATGCTACGAACGTCACAACACAATGTAATAACAACAATGACTCCTTATTACATTACTAATAGTTCAAGGATAACGCACAAATCTTTCAAAGGCTACTTGCCTGGTTCGATCGAATGCAGAACATGCATTAAATAAAACCTTTGGCTTTGTGAATGATTGATAGACATCTAAAGGCATGTTGCGCGAAAACATTGTTTAAAATGTACCTAAAGTAACTATTCTATTACCCGTATATTACTATATCGGCGTTCATTTTATTTAAAAGTATTTTCAAACGTCAGAGAAAGATAAAAAGTTGTAATAACTACTAGGTACACGGCGTGCGTTAGCATTTTGTCTAGTCATTAGATCCCGGTTCAAAATACGATACTACATTGTGTGATCAACTCTGATATTACTTTTTGACGTTTTATACTCTGAAGACGTTCCGCATCGGCTATTAAAATGTAATGTCGTCTGTTGACCAAGATATCTAAACACTGACAACTGTTCCATCCATCATCGCATCTAATTAGTTATTACCTTCATAACACTAGAGTCTACAATCCTACAAGGATATTTTGACGTGTGATCGCAACAGCAATGTGATTTCTTGCCACCTCTTCATAGTTTCTTTACGCATGTATTCTGGGTGGGCTACCTGGTGGGTAAACTTATTAACCACGCGCCAAAAGGTCCCTGTACCACGATTCCTAACGTTTAGCCTATTTCCCAATGGGTATAGATAGAGACCATCTCTGTTACTTTCTCCAGATATTTCTCATTATGTCTGCGTGTTGTGTTTTATAAATAACTGTACAATATCTAAACGTCACAAGTACCCATACCACGGGTACGATATTTGGATACAGTGGCTAAGGCCCTACCGGGGTTCCCCGGCAATTACGTGCGAGTGGTCACCATGGGGCTTTAATGGGTGCGAATCCCACATAACCCCGCCGTCGTCCCCGTCAGCGGCGGAGTAACGATATCGGATTTCCCCATAAATAAACAAAAGGTGGTATATGACACAGACGACGCTCTACCAAGCATAACTAGTCGAATGTCTCTTTCTAAAAGTCGATGTGGAATACTAAAATATTCCAATAAATTTTATTGTCGAGTGATGTTTATTCGATTTTATAATTTGGTACTTATTTATTGAATAGGAAGGATTTGTGTCACTTGTCATGCCTACACCTCACCTTGTACGGAGTGCATTATCTATATTCGTTTGTTTCGTAATAAATGTCTGTACATCTATAGATATAACTTGTATATTTTTGTTTGGCATTGAAAAGGCTTTACATAAGTCAGTGGATTATGAAAATCTGTAACAAATACTGTTTAGGTTTTGAATGTGTAGTTCTCCTTCTATACCAAATCTGTACTAAATTCAACAAAGTCTACCAAATTTTAATATTTGGTGAGTACTTAGTAGACTAGCAACAACTATAGGTACCCTCCTTTCCTGGAAGAAAGGTTGGAGCGATAAGGTTGGTTTTTGCAATCTTACCATTATTTGTTATAGATTGGAAGTAAATATTCAGCCATTGAAAAATATTTTAAAATTAAGATAGGTAACTTTCGAACTTAACTCGATGTTTACAGCATTGTTTCTATGAATACCACTGTACTTCCGGATGACTTCTAATTTAACAACTAGGAAAGATACAATAATTCCGGGCCAATGAAGAATGTAGACAGACGTAGGAAGGTACTTAATTCATGCACAATTTACGAAATCATTAACAATAAGAGGACAAAATGTACGAACAATAACAATGAAAAGACGTGAATTAATCACTCAATGGTAATTTTGTTTATTGTAGAGACTTACCGCATACCTATTGCATCTATATGTGTGTATATATCTACACTGCAAAATATTACAATGACACAAGAGGGTGCCGCCAAGTGCAACTACCTTCGTAGGTAGGTACCTACATATAAGACTTGCACAGGCAAAAATAAACGTTGTACAAATAGGACTTGGGCTTCAATTCATTAGAAAGGCACTGTGCTTAGTGATTTTGCCGTATCACTGAGCACCCGAGGTGAGGGGCTCAAGACCCTCGACGATTTCAAAAACACCTATATTAGGGAACAGTACAAACCAAAATTAATGATCTGCAAACGAAATGTAAAAAAACCACAAAAAATCTCGACGATCCTTTGTCACGTGAGAAAATACGTTATTTAGATAATTATCAGCTACAATCGACGTACTGACAAAAAGTTTGTTAGTATAATATAAAAAAAACTTACAACGAAAAGATACTAACTGCTAATCATCTCTATTCTAACAAAGTAAATTCCATGGATGGATTACATGGATACAAGTACATTTATCACTTAGTAAATGAATAAATACATATAAAATCACTTGCAAATGAATCCCACTTACTTACCAAATAAAATAAATCCAGTTGTCAATTGTCATTCCTTATTATCCGATGAGGTCACTGCACAAAATGTTGTTTACCCCTTTTTTTAGCGCAACGGTATTTGCATTAGATAATATTAAACTACGGTGACAAATTCAAACAAACAACCGTTGGCACTATCGGACGCGGAAAAAATGTCACAGACCGGTGAGCCCCAGACACCGCCCGGCGCGTACGTTCCAACCGAAAGACGGATTAATACTAACATAACCTCAAATTTACGCGCGCACCGCTCTCGAGAAATTGTTTATGCTGTCGGTACAGACTAGTATTCAGGTAGACAGCGATGCTATACCGTAGAACCAATATAACAGGTAGATGACTTTGCGGTAGGTTCTAGCATGTGTTCGCACTGTATAACTCCAAAGGGCCTCGACTCTATAGTACGCTCGTAAATGGGGTTCAACGGCGAGCGAGACAATAATACGTTTCCAAGTAGAGTGAGATAAGGACAGAGTTTGTCAAAGGTGCGTGTGGGGTATCGAGACGTCTGGGGTTCCCTTATAGCTATAAAAGTTTTAGACGAAAAAAAAAAGCCCTCGCATAAAGTGCATATTTCATGGTTTTAATCAATGAAATGCATGAAACGGAAATAGCTAATGTTTGAACAAAGTACAATGTTAACTTATGCACTTATCGTTTCTTACAAAACCCACCTTTATGTTCTTTGCGTTGTCTAAATGATAAGACAAATACGCAACACGCCGCCATCTATTAGGTACTTACTTTTAAACGAAGAATCATTATCAGTCCCTAATTTCATTAGTAGGTAGGTAACTAAGAAGTGGGTCATCTATAACTGTGTTTATGCCACATTTTGCATTGAACTATTGATTAGAATTTGGAGCAATCAATAAAAACAAAACGATAAGACAGTAGTTACGGCTAAAATGTAGAGACATTGATAATAGGTACCTTCAAGAAGTAAGTTAAGTAAGTTTCAGTGCTGCAAAATATAGATACTCGTACATATAACAAACGCACCATGCCTTCTTTAAAACTCTTTACCATGAAAATAGTAGTCTTCGAAAATCAAATATTGACCTGGCAGGTTACAAGGTGAAAAAAAGAAAAAAGAAAACGCCAAGTGGTCCGAACATTGTTTACCTGCACAAGTCAACGAGCCCCCAGTCTCCATTCACCCACGAGATATGAATGATCAAACACAAAACCTGCTTTACATTCTTCACACTGTACATTCGACGTTCAATAGATCGTGGACCCTTCTACTAGGTAACGCCTTTGTCATCTCCTCTGTCTATAGCGGTTTAAAGACATGATCGCCTGTGGATGTTATTTGTTATTCAATATTTCTCAACACAATGATGATGCTGTAAAAGCGGAATAAAGCTTTTGTCTTTATACCTAGACTAGATCTGTGTGGTCCGTGGCTATGTAACGGGAATGGAAATAGTAATATGTTTTATTTTCTTATTAGAAATGTGATTAGTATAATTATTTTAAAATTCAAGACATTGTTTCGCTATCGAAAGAGAAAGAGAGTATACTGTGTATTGTAAAATAAGACCAAAATATATAGTAGTCCTGGTGGGCTGAAAAAAAAAACTCGTGGCCCTACATAAGTAAAGCTAGTGCTTTACGCTAGTGGAGCCGAAGTATTTACTACAGGTGTATCTAATATCGTTCCTATTAAATCCCAAACAATGAAACAACTCATCGACTACCAAAAGCTAATATGTATTTGTATTACCAGAACGTTTAACAGTACCTTTAATACCTACGTACTATCTTAACCTTCGTAAAAGATAACTAAAATCTCAGAGGGCGTAATCCTTTCACAAACATGGCGCATTAGTCATCATTAGCGAGCTAAGTATATAACAAGATATTATTATGTTTGTGTGTATTAGGTACTCCAGTTTATGCAGTTTCTGTAATCCTAGCCCCGGCCCACAGAATACGGCAGCCCCAAGGTCTGCGGTGGGAGGTGGAGCTTGTGCCTACGCATAGAGAAACTGACCTTAGTAGAACGAACCTTGCCTATTAAGTTTCCGCAAAGTTTTTGGAATACGATACTTTACTGAGTTTGTTTATATGTTGGAGTTTGTTTTAAGAAA
Organism: Conopomorpha cramerella; assembly: GCA_012932125.1. Lineage (NCBI taxonomy): Eukaryota > Metazoa > Arthropoda > Insecta > Lepidoptera > Gracillariidae > Conopomorpha > Conopomorpha cramerella. The sequence goes on along the minus strand of SJJU01004590.1, from coordinate 7,056 downwards.
AAGTTTAGTGCTCGACAAGTAGGTGCATTGCACACTTGGGTGCCACCTTGGCCTAGCCTAGATATCACATTAACCAAGTTATCATCATCTCAAATTATCATTATGTTTCTCTACTATATTATGCATGTAAAACAAAGTCGCCTGCCGCTGTCTGTCCTGTATTATCTTTAAAACTACGCATAGGATTTTGGTGCGGTTTTCTTTAATAGAGTTAGGTTTATCCATGTATCTATATAACAGCAGGGAAACACTGGTAATAATGTGTACTGGCAAAACAACGTTTGCTGAGTCATTGAGTATAATATATTAATCTTCCTCTAGAATCAACTATTAAAAACGCGTATGTAATTCCATTTGAGGAGGTGAATATCAAATCCGCAACTTATCCATTCCTTAATTCCGATATTTTCCGAATTTCGTTTAACATGTTGAATCGCACTATCGTGGAGAAAAAAAGTTTAACAAAACTGCGTAAATCCCTTATTAAAGTGTTATCAAAAACGTATTTAATTTTTCAAAATCACATAATATATACAATCATAATTTTTATTGATTTTCAACAAATTGTAAAAAGTGGATATTATGTTGTGTTCTGATATTCACCTCCTCATTTCGTAGTTTTAAAGATACATACATAGAGACAGACAGCGGGAAGTGACTTTGTTTTATACTATTTAGTGATACGTGCATTTGTTAATTAATAAGAGGTGAGCAATGTCTCAGACCGTGTCTGCCAAAGTGTTATTAAAATAATACATAAAATACATACATACACATCACGCCTGTCTCCCAGAGGGGTAGGCAGAGACTACAGATCTCCATTTGTCACGGTCCTGACATACCCCTTTCGCTTCATCTAGCTTCATACATCTTTTCATACATGACCTCCGGTTTCGAATACATAAAATTTTAATGAAAAAAGAACTGATTTCATCTAGTACTAGTCGCCCGACCATACGATTGTTTACAGTTCCCCATCATCAAAGCTCTGATTTCCTTATCATGGGACCACCTTGAAAATATGTTTTATTCACAACAAACAGACACGAATACGGTGACAGAATACGGTCGAATCAAGAAGGACTCCTTTTTTGAAGTCGCTTAGAAAATGTCAAACCTTTTGAGCTACTCACCGCAGTAAACCTAAAACGTACTAGGAACAAGCGGTCCTGAATATCAAATTATTAAAAAATAATAAAGTTGCCTGTCCTTACATTTCTGTTTATACGTGTATTATGATTTCTAGTGCGTGTACCGGTGTATGCTTCCTCTAGACACTGCCGTAGTTTAATCACAGTGTGCAACCTTATTCGATTGTGGCCTTTATGGTAAATGGTTAAGGAACACAGAGTCGATTGTTGTGTTTCGTATAAAGGAAGTGTTTGTACGAAGGGGGCACGCGCGCACGATTCCTAATTACCATGCTTCCAACGTAGCATGTGCCATTGATTTACCATACGGGATGATATTGTATTATTTTGTTTGACTTTTGTATACTTTTCTTTGTAGAAAACATCACATTGAATTGACAAATTTACGATTACAGAGGTCTGATGAAGTCATTTGAGGAAAATATCTATAAGTATAAAAATGTATGTCGGAAATATTTGTACGCGCATAACTTTTGAACGGCTAAACCATATTGGGTAATTCTACAATTTTCTATTGGTCATGAGGACGTTGTTTGTGTGTCCCATACGAGAAAACTGAATTTCTGTTATTGTATACAACAGAAATTCAGTTTTGTCGCGTTCAACGTAATAAAAATAATAAGGAACTAACCAAATACGTCTTCTAAAAATTCTCTAGAAACGCTATCTTCTCCTGCTACCACAAATGCGTTTGCTTAGGCTTTCTAACTAGGACGATTGCTGTCAGACCACTGATCTCTCATGACGAACCCCAAAGAAAAATCGAAAAGATCACCTGAATGAATCTCTAGAATTTATGGAGAAAACCCAAAAAAGAAAACAAATGTATCCTAAAGGTGTGTTCACATAAATAGAATCACGTCCTGGATAACGCGTGCGCCGGTCAAACATTGCGAAACAGCATTAAGAATGACGATAAGTCCTTTTACATGTGCCGCATGTCATTGTCATTTCATTATGTTAGGCAAGGAAGTGAGTCGTGAGGTGCAGATTGTATCACGCTGTATATGGACGGCTCGTGATCACAAGGTGGATGTGGGTGTCTGAACCACATTGTTCTTATATAGCTACGAAATGATTTATTGAGCTAGTGGCAAGCAAGATTTCTTATAAAGTAGAGCTCAGTTTAAAATGGTACTGGTAAGAATAGGCCGGCGGCGGCGACGACATTAGGTTCATTTTTTTTGTGGTCTTAGTCTGGACTGCACAAAAAAGGATTATATTGTCCCACCTGGCTCAATATTAACGTGTTGTACTGTCTAGATTGTGCCGTGTCTATTCTATGTGTATTTAGGTACTTTACTTACAATAGAACCTAAACATACCTACAAAAGCTGGACGGTTCAAACTAAGTACATTGGCGAGCAAAAAACGATATATAATTCCATGATTTGCGACGTATTTCTCGACTTTACAATGTCTATGTACATTTAGTGTCATTTGACAGCTTATTTACAGAGCTGTTAAATTATGAGCTTCCAAACTGTACACAAAGCATTGTATTACTGCTTAGAAAATAACTTAGATAAAGGGAAATGGGAACATTGGCCAATAATGTAGTTCTTCGCATATTTAGAAGACCAAACTAAAGTAGACAAATCGTTATTCCCATTAAAATGTTAGAACCCTTTACCGGTGGCGGTAACTTAAGAACATTAATATCAATAAATGTACAATATGGCCGTTCTTCTATGTCATTCATTATATACTTTACTTGTCGGATATCTAAATGATGAAATATAATAGTGGAGTTGTGTTCGACTGAATGGCGTGACCTTTGATTCAATAAAAACTGTACGAACAAAAAACAAAATAAGAGCTTTGCGACGTGTGCATTAGACACGGAATGACTTTTTGCTTAGAGTTATCTTATGTATCATTGCCATACACTTATAGTCTTAAAATTAGATAATATGTATGTGTCCTACTGAACTTCAATCTATTTCAAAGAACATTTTTTTGTTGTTGTTTTATTCGGCCGCATTTTATTTTATAAAAGACGACTTTGTTACAGAAATACTTTTATCATATTGGTTTTTGAGCAATTCGGGAAGTCACCTAACTACATACAGACACCTGGAAATGATTTAGCTGTGGCAACAGCCTGGGTGCTGTATGATTTGCTTATTTTACACACATCAAAAGTGTCTAGGGATCAAGTACATTGCAACCAATCAAGAATATATTTTACAAAAACTGAATTCATTTATAATTTATTCAGCATGTGGTGATAAGTCATTCATACAGGCATGGGGAATTAGGTAGGAGACCAATCCAGAAGATTAGATTTGATTTAAATAAATTAGATTTTTTTTAGAGCTAAAAATTTTCTTGATCACTAGACACTTTTGATGTGTGTATTTATATGCTTACTCATATGCATATTTTCAACATTTTTAAAATATCTTTTGAGTACCGCAATTGTTATTAAAGCGGTATTGTTTTACAACTGTCACGGTTATTACAGAGGTCAAAGCCATAGCTTAAGGGTACAGATGTCTCTCTTGTGAACAAGAGGTCCTCGGTTCAATTCCAGTGCCCGAGGCATGTATTTCGTGTACGCATTTATGCACAGCATCCCTGCGGTGAAGAAAAACATCATGAGGAAATATGTATACCAAAAACGTATGGAAACTCCAAAACAGCGATGACAGCTATCTCTGTCTAACTCCTATGCCGAAATCACAAAAAACTCCGGGTCGTATAAAAAAGTTCAATAAAATGTACAATTTTTAAAGCAGTAATACAAGACAACAATACTTTATGACATTCTTTTTCGCTATTTTATTGTCTTCAAAGAACTGTAAAGTTATTTTTTTATTTCTACTCAACTAACTTTCCCCGATTGCGAGATATTTATATGTGTTGTTTACACAATATTATTAGATTTTTTGCTAACGAAATAAAAATACACTTCACGCCTTTTAATCCTAAAGCGGGGTGGCCAAGGCACTTGCTTTCTTGCAAATGCCCACGGTTCACCAAACGTATTTAACCCAACGTGACAGGGGGTGAGCCCATCGCCGTTATAGGGTTCACACACCTAGTGGTGTGCGGGTTTCATCACGATGTTATCCTGCGCCGTACGAACGTTGCGTTGCGTACATAGTCTCTGAAAAAAGAGTCCCATTGGTCCAGCCGGACACGAACTCGCGACCTCCCGGTTACAAGTCCGAGTATCCTACCAACGGGACCACAGGCGCTCTTTTTGCTTTGGAGTGTAGATAAAAAAGTGTTTAATCCCTACATGTGCAGACAGAACCTTTGGAGACATGATGCCTCTTAGGAAAATTATAGTTTTTGGAGAGTAATAGATGTGAAAACAATGCCAATAGAGTATTTTTTTATTTTCACGTTCTAGATAGGCGAGAGTTGTTACACTGAATCTTAGTCTAAATTAAAAAAGGTCCACTTCTGAAAAATCTACTACGACATACGAATTTCCGGAAGAAACGTGAGCTTTATAATCCGAAACGATAACCAGAAAGTATACTTATGGGTACTCGTATTATGTGCAAGTGAACTTAACCATACAAAAGTAGGTACATATACCACAAAGGGAGCATAGGCCGTGGTAATCAACATGGCTAATGCCTGTAATAAACTGTTCCCCGCACCTTTGTTTGAACACGGTATGTTATTGTTACACGGTCGATAGCTCGGTAAGTTTACAATACAACTTTTGCTATAAATAATGTATAAGTAAAAGTATGCTGTGCGTACAGTCGGCCGAAAAAGTGCTCTATCAGTTTCTATGTGACTGAAATAACATTGTGGTAGAGTTTTTATACAGTGAGAAGGAAAATGTTACATTCATAATACTACACCTATTACTCGTAGTAGTATTTTGAATACATCTCGATTATATAAAAAAAGTATCCATTTATTTTATCAATAGTACAATAATTATTCGATTTTTAGAGGAAGTATAACGTGATATTTTCGCACATAAAATATTTTTTTCAGGCCTTAGGTGTCATTAGAAAAAGCCCCCAAAAATAATAAATCATTACCAAGAAATAAATCATACAGAAAAATGTGGTCTGTTCTATTAATGGTCGACGTCCTACAACAATCCTACAAGGTATATTTTACATGAAACGCCGAATATTTTATTTGATTTCTACCGGGATTCTACTTAGCCTGCCACCGCATCCCCATCGCAGTGTAGTAGGGTTTCCATATTAACAGCTTGTTAGACATCTATGAATGGACTTTATTTAAAAAGAAAAAGTAACAATGCTAGAGTCTCAATATTTTATTTGTTGTTGTGGGGCTCTACAGGGCCTCGTTGTGCCCAGTATCACTGCGACCATTGCTGATCTATTGTGATCGCCACTTATTTAAAGTTCAATTTAGAACGCCTTTATAAAAGTAAGTAGTTTACCACCTCATCTGATGAAAATATATGTTTTCGTTTGTGTGGATCGTTTGTGCATCAGGGGTCCACACTCACTCAGAAGGTGTATGGGAGTTTCATCTTCCTCATTGCAGAAGCGACACATGTTTGTGTTTCGGATGCCCATTTTGCACATGTGCTAATATTATACCAATATTATACGCGAATATCCTATTCTTTCAGTTTTTCGGATGGGAAAAATGTCTTTTAAAAAACTTTGTGTCTAAATTAAGCGATAATGGTTTAAGATATTTTTTTCAGATAAAGTGTAAACTATAGAATTTCTGCTTGAAGTGGGCTAGACTTTTTTATGTCGACCTCGAAGCACTTTACTCAGCTTAATCGCCGGAACCTAATGATTAACGTGACTTTTGTAGAAAGTTCGTGTAATCAAGGTTGATTGGAAATTGTTTATTCACTTGGATCACACAAGAAAAGACTGTGACCCAGCGTGTGACGGAATAATTTCATCGGCGCTGTAATTTGCACACGCCTTGGTATGTATGCAGTCTTCCTCAAGATCTTTTCCTTGATTGCAAGAGTATGAATTGTATTTTCTACGTATAAATAAATTACAATGGTACGAATTCGGATGCGACCCCGCGACCGCCTACACGGAAATCGGAGCGTCCGCCAGGCCACATCTGCTGAGTTTGTTTAGTTGATATATCAGATTGTCACATAACATAATGGAGTGGTAACCTGGCAAGTATTATTTTCTGTGCCTTTCACTATCACCGCACTCGCTGTCGGTATTATAATATGGTAATGGGATACATATCATTAATAAGATAACTTTAAACAAAAGGGAACTTCAACAATAAGTCTTAATACTGGATAATTTTGTGGTTTTCCGTGGATTCCATAGTCAAGTTTTAAATCGTATTGATGTTTTAAGTTAGAAGTATATGTACTTTTAAGTTGAAAGCAAATAGAGATAAAATAAAAAAAATGCATCAAATCCGATGCGTATTATTAAAGATCTAAGCATACATTGGGACAGGGAGCGGGACCCGACTTTGTTTTGTACTATGTATTGATTACAAAATATGTGACAGAAATGAATTTCTGTATGAAGTCGTTTTTTATGTTTGTTACCTCATAATTTTCGACTAGGTGAACCGAATAAGATGATTATTTTTTATATAAACGCTGGTGTTTCCCGTGTAGTTATATTTAAATTTCGTTCAGTTGTGATCATGGCATCAGAGGATAAAGCCGGTTATTTCTTCTTTAAAGCTATTTGAAGTCGATTCAAAATAAGATGTAAGAAAATATAATTTTGATCGGGAAGGTTATTAGTCAAAGTCAAAGTAAAGTTAAAGTTTCTTTATTTCATCGTTATAAGTGTTATAACATACAGATATACAGTAGCATAACACAAAGCTTGATGAACGTCATTTATGACTTTAAAACAAAAGTAATCGTAAGAGAGCGTCTGTGGTCTAGTTGGTCGGATACTTGACTTGTAACCGGGAGGTCCCGGGTTCGAGTCCGGCTACTGGA